>CAJFCO010017449.1:6361-23844 GCA_904066015.1 Synergus gifuensis | reverse complement strand
TGATAAGAACTCATAGCCTGAAGTCTTCAAAAAAAAAATCATGCGGGCACTAAGATCATTTTCTTCGAAAAATGATCATTTTCCTGAATGAGAAGATCGAGAAACATTCAATGAGCCATTATTTCTTATCAAAAATGATTGATACTGCTTGGGTATGTTTATGGGGATATTTTAATAAGAACTCACATTCTCAAGTTTACATTGAAAAATCATCCGGGCATTGATGTCAATTTTTTCGAAAATTGAAATTTTCCTAAAGGAGAATTTCGAGGAATATTCACAGAGTCTTCATTTATCATCAGAAATGATTGATACTACCTGGGTGTGTTTATGGGAGTGTTGTTATAAAAACCCATAGCCTGAAGTCTCCTAAAAAAATCATCCGGGCACTGACATAAATTTTTTCGAAAAATTATTATTTTCTGGATGGAGATGATAGAACAATATTCACAGAGTCTTTATTTTTTTTCAGAAATGATTGATAGTGACTGGGTGTGTTGATGGGGAACTTATGATAAAAACCCACATCCTCAATTCTTCAAGAAAAAATCATCAGGGCACTGAGAATAATTTTTTCGAAAAAGGATCACTTTTCTAAAGGAGAAGTACGAAGAAACATTTACAGTTTCTTTATTTCTTTTCAGAATCGATTGATAGTGCCTAGGTGTGTTGATGGGGAAGTTATGATAAAAACCCACATCCTCAAGTCTTCAAAAAAAAAGAATCATCCGGGCACTGAGGTTAATTTTTTCGAAAAATGATCACTTTTCTAAAGGAGAAATACGAAGAAACATTTACAGAGTCTTTATTTTTTTTCAGAAATGATTGATAGTTCCTGTGTGGTGTTTATGGGGGTGTTGTGATAAGAATCCGTACCGTGAAATCTGCAAAAAAAACATCATAGGAGCACTGAGATCAATTTTTTCGAAAAATGCTCATTTTCCTGAATGGGAAGATTTATAACATTCAGAGAGACTTTATTTCTTATCAGAAGTGATTGATACTGCATGTGGGTGTTATCATAAGAACTCATAGCCTGGAGTCTTCAAAAAAAAAAATCATCTGTGCACAGAGATCAATTTTTTCGAAAAATCTTCACTTTCCTGAATGAGAAGATTTATAACATTCAGAGAGACTTTATTTCTTATTAGAAATGATTGATACTACATCGGTGTGTTCATGGGGGTGTTTTGATAAGAACCCACATTCTCAAGTTTACATGAAAAAATCATCCGGGCACTGACATCAATTTTTTCGAAAAATGAAATTTTCCTAAAGGAGAGTTTTGAGGAATATTCGCAGTCTTTATTTCTTTTCAGAAATGATAGATACTGCATGGGTGCGTTTATGAGGGTGTTGTGATAAAAACCCATTGCCTGAAGTCTCCAAAAAAAAATCATCCGCACACTGAGATCAATTTTTTCGAAAAATGATCATTTTCCTGAATGAGAAGATTTATAACATTCAGAGAGACTTTATTTCTGATCAGAAATGATTGATACTGCATAGGTGTGTTTATGGGGGTGTTATGATAAGAACTCATTGGCTGAAATCTTGAAAAAAAAATCATCTGGGCACAGAGATCAATTTTTTCGAAAAATGATCATTTTCCTGAATGAGAAGATCGAGAAACATTCAGTGAGACTTTATTTCTTATCAAAAATGATTGATACTGCATGGGTATGTTTATGGGGATGTTTATAAGAACCCACATTCTCAAGTTTACATGAAAAAATCATTCGGGCACTGAGATCAATTTTTTCGAAAAATGAACATTTTCCTAAAGGAGAATTTCGAGGAATATTCACAGAGTCTTCATTTCTTACCAGAAATGATTGATAGTGTCTGGGTGTGTTTATGGGGGTGTTGTGATAAGAACCCATACCCTGATGTCTGCAAAAAAAAATCTTACGGGCACAGAGTTTAATTTTTTTCGAAAAATGATCATTTACATAAATAAGAAGACACGAAAATTATTCACAGAGTCTTTGTGCGTTATCAGAAATGATTGTTAATCATTTCCATTTATTTGAATAATTGAATTTTTTTATAAAATCAGATAAAAATATATTTACAGAGTGTTTCCAGTTTTCTAGAATACATCTGTGTTTGATGGAATGTTAGGAGTAAATTATATAGCCTAACGTTCCTCTGAAAAAATCATCAACACTATAATTTGTATTTTGTGAAATTAGCTTTTTTTGATATTTCAAGTTTGGAAAAACTTTACCAAATCTTCGTTAGCTAAGTATAATTTAAAAAATTTTTTTTATCTATTTAATAGTCATTATTTTCTATTGATAGTCATTATTTTCTATTTGTTATGTTTTTTAAATAATTAATTACAACTTATTGAAAATTATTACTCTCACGTATATTTAAATGATTTTTCTGTTTTGAATATGGCGCCAAATGTCCCTTTAAATGGATGTTAGTTATCGATGGAGATAACATGCGGCGCTGATTGTAATGTTTGTGTTTACTTGTTTCCGGAAAGTTTAGCAAAGTTTTTTTTAGTGTTTTAATAATATTTATCGCGAGTGTTGACCTTTCTGAGGGATTTTCCACCCCAGATATGGATTTTCTCTTCATGGAGGAAAAAAAATTGCCTCCCGATATACTTTCGGTGATCCAGCATTTGATTTCTACGTTTTCAGATGAGTAAACTAGGTTAGAATACCCCCTACATGAGCCTTAAACCTAATCAGTTTTATGCTTAATCTAGTTCAACTCTCTCACATTCATACTACATTCATACACTTATATCTAATTGAGTTCCTACTGGCTGTTCTGTTTTAGTTTTCAATTAAATAAATCAATCTGGGAAGAGGATCATTAATGTGGTGAAAATCCACCACGTTACAATTGAAAAAAATTTTGTTTTTTACTACCAAATTTTTAACGATTATTTGCAGAAAAAAAGTTGTTTAATATAATTTTCTATATAATTTTGTTAGTTCAAATAGAAGCTATGCTAATAAGCTTTAAAATAAGCCAAGAGCCATTAAGATTCGTTGATTACAATCCTTGTAATCGTGTACGTAGTGTCAAAAAATGCTGTTTCGAGAAAATCGCATTTAAAGTTAGCCGTGCGCGCTTACATGCCTCGTGTGCGTGCGATCATTTAAAGGTCGTAGCTGCAAAAATACTTCGAATTTTGACCTAATATTTTGACACCATATTTTCGGATGTACCTACTATCGATTTAGATGACTTCCAAAAAATCGATTTTTTTAACCCTCTAAACCAGGCGCCCACCTTAAACGTTTTGTTTTTCTCGTTTCCGCTTGTAGACTCGCACCATTTTGCTAAAAAAAAAATCGAAAAACTGAGATAAGGTGGCTTTTTCGCCCCATAACCTATTTTCGGAGATTTTGCTAAAACATTCTGAATTAAGTGTATTACGAGGAAAACGAACCCATGTTTCTCGTTCAGAATACTATTTTGATTCAGAAAATACTCGCCAGAAATTTTTTTCACCAAGATTTGAAGCGCTAAAAGGAAATAAAACTTGAGAAAATATTTTGAGAAAAGATGGTGTTTTACAAACGACCGTTCACAGGATCTGTGAAGTTGGCTGATATATTCATTCATATTGCCATTTGTGCGCGCTCTACTGGTGATCTCAAAAAGTGTATTGCGAAATTGCTGAGCATCATTGTTTTAAAATGATAATCAAATGGCTTTTTCGCATAGAGATATTATAGATAGAGGAGGCATGCCTATAAGTGGGAACGTGGTCTGAATAGAAAGAGAAAGGATGAAGTAGGTATTGCTGTCTTTGTCTACTGGAGCATGCGCATACATGACTGTTGTATACAACAGCAGTGGAACTCCGATGCCGTGAGAGTTTTCGAATTCGAACGGACCTCTCTTTCTATCCTAAGGTGTTAGAAAGAGAGGTCCGTTCGAATTCGAAAACTTTCACGGCATCGGAGTCCCACTGCAGCTGCGTGCTGCGAGAATCTAACCTATACCTCAATGTCAATATTATTAACTTGAAGAATTATATCATTTGGAAATTTGTAATAAACAGAATATATTTTGATCTACAAATATTATGAAGATTTAATTTTTTTAAGATACTTCATTTCATCAATGATCATATTTAATCATTTAAAAGAACATTTTGTTAGCAATCATTTTTTTTTATATTACTTATATTACACTTACTTATGAAAGCTGCGACTCGTGTCTCCAGATATTGCTTCTTTTATGCACACAACACAATAGATAGTCATATTAAAGTGATTCTTAAAACATTTTAAAATATTTTTCAAGTTAATAATATTGACATTGAGGTACAGGTTAGATTCTCGCAGCTTTTGTATACAACAGTCATGCATGCGCATGCTCCAGTAGACAAAGACAGCAATACCTACTTCATCCTTTCTCTTTCTAACGAGACCACATTCCCACTTGCACGCGCGCCTATGGGATGCCTACTGTATCTATAATATCTCTATGCTTTTTCGCCCCACTCTAGTATAACTAATATCTTCAATCTCCTCATTTATTTCTCGTCTATCCATCTCTATCCCTTTCAATCTCTTTGTCAGTATAATCTCCAACCTATTTCTATTAGACCACTTTAGTCTCTAACTTATCGTATTCCTTGTTTAGTAAGTCTTTTTATTTTTTTTATTTTCTTGCACTAATTTGATCATCATAATTAAAATGTATATATAAGTTTCATGATTTTAGAATTTAAAAGAAATTCAAATTGCGAAAAGAGTCACAAGAGCGTTGAAATGATTAGGCAGATAAAAATAGAAAAATATATATTGTATAAAATGATTGAAATGATTGTACAAGGATAGATGTGGATAGAAGAATAAGGATTGAAAAGGATGGGGTTTTGGTAGTATACTTCGAGATAGATAAAAAAGTATTAAAGTGATCCAACAAAGATAGATATAGATAGGAAAATAAAGATTGAAATCGATAGACTTGGTAGTATACTTCAAGAGAGTTAGAGAAGGATTGAAATTATTATATGTGGATAGATGTGGATATGGAGGTATGGATTGAAAAGGATAGGCTTCCTAGTAGATTACAAAAAGGTTAGAAAATGATTGCGATGATTAGATTAAGGATAGACATCGATAGAAAGGTAGTGATTGAAAAGGATAGGCTTGGTAATATACTTCAAGAGAGATATGAAAGGATTGAAAAGACTATACAAGGATAAAGATGGATAGAATAGTAAAGATTGAAATGGATACACTGCCCTGCAAAAGTTTGGACTCACTTAGAAAAATCGTATTTTTTGGATTTATCGCTTTAATTACACAGGCCGACAAAATTTGACAAAGGTCCGGAACCAGAGACCGGACCTAGTATACCCGAAGGCTTTTGCTGCGCTTAATTCGAATCCGACCTCAGAAAAATTCCAGCACCCTCAGTTTTCGAGATATTCTAACCTAAAAGGGTTAAAAACCCGTTATTTTGATGTTTTCGAAGCCCCGTAACATCGCGAAAAAATTTTTTTTCCACAAACTGACAACGGCATTGTAAAGAACTACTCTTCACCTTCAAAATTCGATCCCTACCTTTTTGATAGGATTTTTCGTAGAAATCTAATCTATGTTTACTTTAAAGCGCTTTAACATAAACAACCGCAACTCGTACCCCGAGCGACGAAAGAAACAGGTATGGTTGGCGATGCAGAACAAAATATTTCCGTCGAAAATCGTTATCGTTCATTTGTAACGAATCATAACTTACTAATTAAACACGTTGAATCACGAAAACGAACAAATGAATATCGCAAAATGAAATGGCGCTAGAGCGAGAGTTATGTTCGGGAAACAAATGAAGATGACAAGAGATTCTTACGATAATAATAAAATCACAATGAATTGTAAGATCATAGATTCTACTTAGTGCACTGTTTCACTCTAATGCAAAGACACCTATGATCTTACAATTCATTGTGATTTTATTATTATCGCAAGAATCTCTTGTCATCTTCATTTGTTTCCCGAACATAACTGTCGTTCAAGCGCCATTTCACTTTGCGATATTCATTTGTTCATTTTCGTGATTCTACTTTGTGCACTGCGCAGACTAACGGTTAAATCACATGCAAGTCTTGTACGACCAATAATACCTCATTCATTGTAAATTTTCATCGCAAAAATGAATTCCAGGTTACCTTGTGCTCAGAAAATCGAATCATTCTGTTATGTTTGTGGCAAGTTTGAAACGAAGACTTACCGCCGATCGATTAATGATTCTATCAAAGATATGTTTTTCAAATGTTTTAAGTTTTCTATGACTAATTTAGATAAGCCGTGGGTTCCCAAATCAATTTGTAATTCTTGTAGAGTAAGTATGCTAAAGTGGGATGATAAAAGCAGCAATACTCTTGTTGTTATCAGACCAACGATCTGGCGTGAGGCATTAGATCACGATAAAGACTGTTATTTTTGCACGTGCAAAACAAGTGGGTTCAATAAGCACAGTTAGCATAAAATCAAATATCCTGAAGTGAAAAGTGTGACAGCTGCGGAATTCGGGATTAGAGATATATCAGATAAAAAATCTGATCAACCAGCAGATGATTCAATGGATATTGATGCAGGTGAATATAAATTTGAAGATAGCAGTTCTGATGACGAGGGTCCAAAACTTTTTGATCAAGCGGGATTAGATGGTTTTATTCGGGATCTAAATCTTCCGAAAGATAAAGCTGAGCTTTGTGCTTCAAGGCTAAAAGAAAGAAATCTATTGTTACCCGGAACAAAAGTGACAATATACAGAAAACGAGAAGAAATGTTTATTCAATACTTTTCTATGGATGAAGATATGGTTTACTGTAATGATATCGAAGGGTTAGTAAATCTATACATAGCTGACTTATATAGACCGGAAGACTGGCCCTTATTCATTGACTCCTCCACGGAAAGTCTAAAAGCTGTCTTATTACACAACGGAAATAAGCATGCGGCTCTTCCTGTCGCCCATTCAACTATTATGAAAGAATCATACGCCAGCTTTCAATTACTCCTTCATCTGATAGACTATGAAGCGCATAATTGGCTGATCTGTGGTGACTTTAAGATGATTAATCTTATATTAGGAATGCAATCGGGAAACACGAAATATCCATGCTTTCTCTGTCTCTGGGACAGTCGCGCGAGAGATAAGCATTGGGTAACCAAAAATTGGCCTGAAAGGGCAGAATGAAAAGTTGGTGATCATAACGTGATTTATGAAAGTCTTGTTGATAGAAAGCGAGTATTGCTGCCACCACTCCACATAAAATTGGGTCTGATGAAACAATTTACCAAAGCTTTGAATCCCGAAAGTAAATGTTTCAAATACATTCAATCTACATTTTCTAAATTGAGTGAAGAAAAAATTAAGCAAGGAGTTTTTGTTGGACCTGACATAAGAAGGCTGATGAAAGATGTCGAATTCATAAAAACCATGGATCCAAAGGAAAAAAATGCATGGTTGAGTTTTACAGACGTAACACAGAAATTTTTGGGAAACAACCGAGATTCAAAATACAAAACAATTGTTTCGACTATGTTAAAGAATTTCAAAGCACTGGGTTGTCTCATGAGTCCTAAAATACATTTTCTGAAATCGCATTTGAACTATTTTCCGGAAAATATAGGGGCATTCAGCGAAGAAATAGGTGAACGTTTCCACCAAGCTTTCATGAGAAAGAAAAACATTACCAAGGTAGATGGAATGAAAGAATGATGGCAGACTATTGCTGGTCTTTGAAGAGGGAGGACAACGACCCGACAAGTCATAAACGTAAATCTCTTCAGCGATCCTTTGAAATAAAAAGAAAACGTTTCCACACAAAGTCGACGTAAATTCATACGCTCAAAGATTCAATACTCAACGATTGGGAAAATTAGGTTATGGTGGCCGAGGGCTATAGCGGAGTAGGTAACAAGGATCGGGGGTTAAGGAAATCGGATTGTAGGGGTCTACGTTTAATGATTCGCAGGTAACCGGGCTTGGGGGTTAAGGAAATCAGCTTATCGGGGGTCTGGGATTATATGATCATGTAAGAAGCTGTGATAGACATAGTTTTGCTACTTTCAGTCCCTGGGCAAATATTTTTGTAGTAAAATTGATATCCGTGAAAAGTGAAATTTTTCATATTTGAATCCGCCATATCTCGGCTATGAAAAATCCTATGAAAAAGGTAGGGATCGCATTTTGAAGGTGAAGAGTAGTTATTTACAACGCCGTTGTCAGTTTGTGAAAAAAAAATTTTTTCGCGATGTTACGGGGCCTCGAAAACATCAAAATAACGGGTTTTTAACCCTTTTAGTTTAGAATATCTCGAAAACTGAGGGTGCTGGAATTTTTCTGAGGTCGGATTCGGATTCAGCGCAGCAAAAGCCTTCGGGTATACTAGGTCTGGTCTCTGGTTCTGAGAATTGTTGGCCTGTGTTATCGTTCTCAGACCGTTTTATACAACGTATTTGTTTAGAATAACATTTTATTAATAAGTAATAAACATTTACTTGTGATATCCTTGAGTTTTTTTCTGGAAAAAATTGAGAAAATCAATCCAGTCGTTTTTCATCAATATGTTGGCCTTTCGATTTGATGATTGCCCTACAAATTCTGGGCATTCTTTCCACCAATTTCTGAAGTCTTTCTGGTCGCAATCGTTGCCAAGCATTTTGAAGTATCGATGCATTGAGCAAAAATTGATTCGAGGTAAAAAAAATGTTGAAGTAATTAAAAATGATATATTTTAATATTGTCGATTTTTCAATATTTTAAAATAAACATACTTTGATACAATAAATAAATGATAATTAAAAGAAAACGCTCAAAAGTTATCAATACAATATTGTTCTAAACAAATACGTTGTATAAAACGGTCTGAGAACGATAATTAAAGCTATAAATACAAAAAAAAAAACGATTTTTCTAAGTGAGTCCGAACTTTTGTAGAGGATTGAAATGATTCTACAAGGATAGATATGGATAGATTAGTAGAGTTTGAAAAGGATAAGCGTGTAAAAGAGATAAGTAAGGATTTAAATGATTAGACCAGGGATAGACATGGATAGTAAAGTAGGGATTGAAAAAGATAGGCGCTGCAATAGATTGCGAAAGGGATATAAAAATATTGGTGTGGATAGACGGAGAATAAAGAAAAATTGGCGTGGATAAATGGAGGATAGGAAATTATTGGTGAAGATAGACGAAGGATACAAAAAGATAGAAATATTGAGATTGAAAAGGAAAGAGTTTCTTGTAGTTTAAAAAAAAAGATAGAAATAGATTGGCATTGATAGGAATGGACACATTTGGATTCATTTTTCCTTTCTATTTCAATCTTGAAGATTGAAAAAGATTCAAATAGATAGACTTTCTATCTTTTTACTTCCAACAGGGTGTATACAAAGAAATGTCTGGTATTAAATTCATAAGTTTATTTTATCAATTAATAATAAATGTAAATAAATATACATAGGGAATGTACATATAACGAAATAATGAATCGCAGTACCGCAGAGGAGGAGGAAAAGTGTACTCTCGAAATCTCTGATGCGATTGACTTAAGTTCTTGAAGGTCCGTTTTCGGCCTTTTTCTACGTTACCAGAAAGGATATTTTTCTTCTGAAATACATGAAAAAAAAGGGGGGTGGAGCGAAATCTGGAAACGTAGTTATTGAGTTTATTGGTAGAGTTTTCCAGATGACAATTTCTACCAGATGATGGTGTCCCATTAGGCCTTGGCTTGAGCTGAGTGCATAAAAGGATGCGGCGGTTTATGAGGGTCATTTAACAATTTTTTTCGGCAGACGTACCTCAAACTTTGTAACCTTGTTTAAGGGTACAGCATCATATATTTTTTACAAGTTCTCAAAATGCTATAGCGTGAGAAATTTGAGAAAGTCGAAAATACATATAATAAAAAAAAATCTAAACACAATCTGTCCCTTACATATGATTTACCGAAATTAAATTGTGCAAATTAAATTTACAAAAAATACATTTATAAATGTATTCTAAACAAGAAGCTCATTTTCTATACATATTTTTTCAGTTACTACCCAATCTGCAATATTCAAATACTGCAACTGTGCATTGTGTCCACAACGGACAATTTATGATTTCCCATCAAGATTACGACGTATCGAAGTATTGCAACATCATTCAGAGGACTGGCTGAAGATTCAAGATTGCTGTGAAGAAAGTACAAGAGAAAGCCAAGAATATGGGTGCGAATTTGGTTTGATGCGCGTTTTCTTTTTTATTTCTCTTTAGTGTAGTTTAGCAAAACCAGTATGTCTCGTGTTTTATCATAGGAGTAAAGGTTTTGATCCGTGCTAATAAACTCGTAGTCGGTACAACAGATTTTCGATAAACTATTACCCTATATTGACAATCAGATTACTTACCCACAGTTGTGAATTATACATTATTTCGGTTTGCGTTAGTATGGATGAGACCTACATGATAAAATGAGACAGCCGTGGTAGAAACCTGCTTTACCGACAACGAATATGCCGACTACCTGGCAAGGTAGATCTCACACGTATCTTCCAAGACTCGAACCACTGTGAAAATTTACCTTATTCGCAATCTATATTACCGACTGTGGGTAAGTAATACTTATACCGACATAATGGAATAGGGTAACAAATTAGCGACAATCTGTCTTACTAAGTACGTCAAATAGCACAGGTAAAAAACCTTTCCTTGCATGATAAAACACGAGTTATACTGGCTTGGCGGACCCAAATTCAAAAGTCGTATCTAGATATTTTATCAAAAATGAGTCATGATAATAGACGTAAATATTTCTTATGACCTGAAAAATGGTCCTGTATAATTAATAATTAGCTTATATGTTGCAAAAAAGCCTACTTTTAAATGGAAACGCTTACGTATAATTTGAATCAAAAATATCAATCCCCTTGAATTGAAAAGATAAACAAAAGTTAGTTAAAGTATAACGTTTCCTTGTTTTTATTAGCAGTTTTGATTTAATAACTTTGTCAAAATAAATTTATAAACAGATACGACATTCTGACAACAATCATCGATCTCTGATATTATCGTAAGTGCAATTTCATACATCCAGCATAAAATTGCAGAAACTGCTGATACGACTTTTGAATTTGTTACGGCAGTATACTACTCTAGAGGATATGTGATAATAAGCATTAATCTGAGAAGTGCTTTACAAAGACAAATATCATATACTATTCTCAAGGAAACTTAAGCAAAAAAGTTAGTAATAACAGATATCATAGAGTTTTTAGATCCTGATAGATGTATTTTTTTAGATTACTATATAAATTAGAATAAGAAAGAAATTTTTCTGTAAAGATAAAAAAATGATTTTGAAAAGAGTAATAAAAAATAAGATAAGATTATTAGATAAGAATATTAGGTAAAAAAATCTTAAGTTCAACTAAACTATATATCCTTGGTTTTAAATTCTATTATATGTTTGAAATTAATACTTTTCTACTTTATGAGTTCCTGATATACCAAATGTTGTTTATTTCAGAAATAATTAAACTTATTCAGCTTCTATTTATTTTGCTTTATTTTATTTACTTAAAGAAAAAATTAGCGTTTCTTTCCCTTCTTCTTTTTCTTTTGCGCGTCTGGCCAAGCAAAACCGCGGCAACGTAAAACATCCATAATATTGTGACAAGTGTAATACGCATTTTCCATCACTTCTTCGTTGAAAATATCCATCGTGAATCTCGCCTTGCCACTTCTTTTACTCCCGCGAGATGTTTTTTTGGAACTTTTTCCTTTTCTCTCATTGCCACCTTTCCCATTTTTGCCATTTAATTTTCCTTTTTTCTTATTCTTGCCTTGAGTCGGCATCGTTTTTAGTTTCAACCTGTCGAACAAAGAAAATTGAGGGTTCGGATCGAATAAGGGCGCATAAGATCTTCTCGCGCGATAACGAAGCCCCCTAGAGGCTTTGAAAAAAATTTTAGAATTTTAATTTTTGAAGGATATATCAACATGTAGAATTTTATTGCGCATCTTTTTTCTTATAGAAAAAAAGTTGTAGCTATTTTAATTTTCAAATGAAAGTCAAAAAACTGATTTTTTTTTAACAATCGATTTTAATCTACGTATCTTTTTAGCTCGTGCTCAGTCCATCAGTTTTTGGTTTTTTTAAATGAAATTTTCAAGGTATATGCTTTAAGATGGCCTTCGATTGATAGAGCAATAGGAATTCAAAAATTTATTTTTAAAAAATTGTTATTAATTTTTTTCTCATGCTCTCGCACAGTGGGCCAGGAGACCCGGTTTCGTGGCCAAAAGTTCAATTTTTCAACTTTCGAATTTATTAAAAAGAGTCAGGCCATCGTAATCAGTGATATTTAGGGTATCTTTTCCGTAAATGAATTGGTAATTAATAAAATTCTGCCTTGTTGACAGGCACGCAAATTTTAAAGTTTTAAAAAAAATCTTATTGTGTTTTTTGCTAAAATATTTAATATAGTTATAAATCCGTTATTTATTTTTTAATAGTTATTTCTTTGTTCTCACCCCTATACATATAGAAGTTAAAAAAAGTGTTAACTGAATAAAAAATATTAATTAAAGTTCTACAACATTGATGTTAGCAACAAATTAGAACATGAAATTGGAAAAGTACTTTCTTTAATTCGAGAATATCACGCAATGTCACTACTTATTAAAAAATTTTAAATATCAGTGTGTTCACTAGGGTGGTTCAAAAAGACTTTTTTTTCTAGAGAGTCTCGATCCCCCAATTTGATTCGATATCCGAAAAAAGAAAGGTCATATTTTTTTTTTTTTAATTTTGATTTTAATACGTGCCGGTTTTGACTTGAAGTGTTCCATGTAAATTGCATGGAGAAAAATCACTTTTTGGAGTTTTTGGAATAATTTTTCAAGGCTTCGAAAAATGTTACGGGAGATTATAGATCGCTCGATTGCTGTATTTTTCACTTGTTTTCCAGTGCTAACTTCACTTCGAAATGTTATCGAAAATTACATACTTTTTCTTTTTGTTGACTTTTTTTCTCTTGGATGCGAATATATTGTATATAATGTCAAAATTTATTATACCAAAAGAGAAATTATTGACTTTGAAATGAATAGTGATTTGGATTCGATTACATTGTTTCGAAACTGAATTTACATATTAAAAACATCCCAGAATCAGACAAAATCTTTAAAGATGAGTATACGATGTCTCATATTTAGACGCGATGAGAAATTTCAAGCCGCAAAGAGAATGCCAGCGAGATTTGAATTAAATAATGCTGAATGGTTGAATTCAAATTTTTGTGTTCCTTTTGCTACAGTATTGCAGCATTCTGTTTCATCTTCACATTTGAGCCGCCCAAAGCTTGATTTTGATCAAAAATCTGATCGTTCAAAACGTCGAGAAGTGTCTAAAATCAGTGCTGAGCTGAAAAACGATCCCGTGAGATTAATTATGGCTTATCGTTATTCAACGAAACAATCTAAAAATAGAGATTTGTTTACCATTTGCGATAGTATTTTACAAAGTTCAGAAACCCCATGCAAAATCAGAAAATTATTAAATGAACCATCTAGTGATTATTCAGCGTATGAAAAGCAAAGGCGCGTTACGGTTTTTGGTATTCGTTATTTGGTTATTCGTGTTTTAAGCAAAACTACAAATCAGTAGAAGAAAACATACCACAGAGTGATGGAAATTTATTTGTTATTCAATTATTGTTATTCAATTACAGTTATTCCATTGCGATTATTAACCGCAAATAGTGTCATACTATGGAACAATTATGCATCTCAATCCCCAAGATCTTGTCGTCCTCTTACTATAGAATACACTAAAGAATCAACAGATGTTGTTTTGAAGCAAAAACAAAACGTGGATGATCAAATCGAAAAATTACATGTTCTTGAAATTAAATTAAATTATAATTATATTATTCGCGTTCATTTTTCTTTATTTCTTACTTTAAGGGGGTCGTCTCATGTGACAAGCGTTTTTCTTAGACTTTTTTATGAATTTTTTGTGACGAATAATACAGGCCAAATTGTCTGGTTTTTTTTGGGGGGGTATATTTACGAACTATTCAAAAGTCATTATAATTTTTTTACATTCTCATCAGAGAAGGTATTAGATTTGTGTAAAATTTGACCTCCCCAGTTTTTGACAAATGTCCACGTTTTGGGAACCCCTGAACCCGAAAAACGTGTTTTTACGAATGTGTCTGTCTGTCTGACTGTTTGTCTGTGTGGCTGTAGATTTTTAGTTTGTGAACACGATAACTTTCGAAAGAATTGACCGACTGGATTGTCCCTTGGTATACTCTTTTAGTGTCCTAAAATGAAGGTCAAGTTCGTTGGCCAGCCATTTTGGATAAAAATTCAAAAAGTGGGAGCATTTTGAAAAATTTTGAAACCACTTTTTTTTTAATCTAGAAATTCTAATGACGCACGTTCGTAGTACTCAAAAAGTCGAACAATTTTTCTTAATGACTTTTTTGGATAAAAAAAAAATTGAAAGACTTATAACATTTTGAAAATCCAAAAAAATGAAAGAAAACATAAATTAGAAGCCAAACAACGCACGATATGAAAAAAAAGTCTAAAGATGAAAAATGTTTCTTTTTGAACGCCCTATAGGATACGCATAACAACTTTTTGAATTTCCTTAAAAAATCAAAAATTCAAATTTTGAGCCAAAAAACGCGAGACGCAGAGAAAATGATAAGAAACATAATTATTCGCCTTAAAAAGATCTACAAGTTCTCCTTTGGCCATTTTTCAATAGGATGAGTAGTTTTCGTTTTAATCGTGAAAAATATTGTTAAACAGAGCCGAGCGCGGAGCGCGAGCTTTAAATCAAATATCGAGCGCGAAGCGCGAGTGCCCTGATGAGAATGTGCTCCTTAAGGTCGATAGAACCTTAAGTAAATTAGTTAAATTTTGCATTCAAAGCTGTAATTTAATTTAATTTAATTAAATTTTTAAAAATATAAATTACAAATATAAAAAAATAAATTAAAATATAAAAATATAAATTATGTAATTTAATTAAATTAAAAAAAACATATATCTTTAAGCGTCCTGTAAAGCGCAAGCTTCATTAAGGGCACGAAGCGCGCGATGAGAATGTGCCCGCGAAGCGGGCAGATTTTTTACGTTAAAATGTACAGACAAATCGACTGTAGACATCTGGATTGACATCGGTGTCAGAAAAAAAGTTAGGGGATGGTCAATACGATTCCAGCTGTTCTATTGATCTGAAATTAAAAAATAACCGACCGTTTTAATTGGTAGATCTGTGGCTATAGCCGGAACCAGAATTGAGTCAAAATTTTGAATATTTTTTTTTGTTATTTTTTTAATAAAAAAAAAATATATATAGATATCACAATGATTCTGGTTCACGCTAAAACTATAGATGTCCTGAGTATACCATAAAAATTTGAGCCCAATCGGTCAATTAATTTTTGAGATGTCGTATTGACTGTTGTGAAAAATAACGTTTTGAGAAAAACGCATTTGAAAGTTTGGGTATGAATGAAATAAAAATCTCTTGATTTACCATCAGTCTGCTATGCCTGGTCCATATAAGACCAGTTAAATGTTAAATGTTAAATGTTAAAGTTAAATTTTAAAAGTTAAATGTTAAATGCAGAGACAAAACTGAAATGTGATAAGCGTACCAGCGCACCCAAATGCGTCTGCTACTATCTATATCTGCCATTTCTTGACTAATCCGAATTGCCAAAAATCCTTTCACACACACATTTTAGTCGTATTTAGCAGTGGCGTAACTAAAAATTGGAGGCCCCCCCGCAGAAATTTTTAGGAGGTCCTTTTTGAGAATAAAGAGAAACTGTGAAAAGGTCGATTTATAAATTGCTTCGTAATAAAATAAAGTTTTGATTAAATTTAAATTTTAAAAATAAAAATAGAAATACAGAGTGAAATTTATTTTTTCTACTCAGTTTAAGAGGTCCATCAGAGGAGGAGGCCTCCACGCAATACGGGGTTTCGCTACTACATAGTTACGCCACCGGTGTTTAGGAAGCTATTTGTGCAAAAAAAAAATCGATTTTTTTGACCCATCACATGAGACGACCCCCTTAGTAGATGGTAAGGTATTGAATATTATTACTAATACTAAGTCGATGCAAACCTGTCCAATGTGCCATGCAACTCCTAGAACGTTCAATACTCTCAGCAAGAAAGATAAGGGAATCTTTCTGCCTGATCCTCAATCTCTGCTATATGGACTCTCCCCACTTCATGCGTGGATCATAATCTTCGAAACGTGTTTGCATATTTCTTACAGAGTTAACATCAAAGTCTGACAAGTAAGAAGTGATAATCATAAAGAAGAATTTGCCCAAAGAAAAAAACAAATACAAAGTGTTCTTTGGAAAAATTTGGGATTAATAGTGGACAAGCCAAAACCAGGAGGTTCTGGTAGCATTAATGATTATGGTAACACAGCACGAAAGGCTTTCGAAAAGCCAGAACTCCTTGCAGAATATCTTAACCTCGACCCTAAGTTACTCTGTAATTTAAAAACCATTTTAATCGCCCTTTCTTGTCATCTTACAATTGATCCAATGAAATTTGAAACATTATGCGATGCGACTCCTAAACTCTACATTCAGAACTACAATTGGTTTCCTATGCCATCGACACTGCATAAAATTCTTATGCATGGTGATGACGTCATAAATACAACTGTTCTTCCAATAGGTATGCTCGGTGAAGAACAGGGATGGCTTGTGACGCGTCACTCGAGGTTTTTGACGTATTATACGTAAAAAATGTATTATACGTAAAAACATGTAAAAAATGTAATAAATGTAAATAAAGATGGCGGACATTAGAAAAAAACTGAAAGAACAAACATAACCTCAATTTTTGAATATTGCGCGCTAATATCAACCAATCAGATGCTATGGCGCCTTCTTGAAAACGTATATTACGTTTTGTAAAAAACTGAGGACGTAATATACGTACGTAAATTACGTAAAAAACCTCATGTAATTTACCTAAGGTATATTACGTGGACAACCCTGGTGAAGAAGCTTCTGAATCTCGAAATAAAAATTATAAAAATGACAGATTGTCTCACAGCAGAACGTTTAGTCGCAAAGCAAACATTGAAGACATGTTTTATAGATCTATGGATAGTTCGGATCCAATCATATGTTCTGTAAATCTTGTATCCCGAAATAAAAAGAAAAAAGTGTTGAACCTTACTCCGGAAGTGAGGGATTTACTGGGTACTTCGCAAGAGGACGAAGAGTGTTACTTTGACGTAGAAAGACAGAACGAAAACGTTGAATTGCCAGGTATCTCTCAAACATTTTAGACCTTAGACAATACAGAATTATCGGATGATGATGAAGAACGAGTTTAACTGCAATCAGCGTACATTCACGATTTACAAAAGAGAGATGCAAAGGGACTCACGGACCCAAAATACGGACTTTTCCGTAACCTATTACGAAATTCTCTCT
>CAJFCO010017448.1:39009-50435 GCA_904066015.1 Synergus gifuensis | reverse complement strand
TCCTTTGTAATCATTTGTTCTTCTTTTAGCGGTTTTTCGCGTTTTTGGATTTTTTAGTTTTTGGACTGCCATCAAAAATTTTTGGGTAGAGGGATTGTCTTTGGACCTTTTGCAACATGTTGGGGAGTGAGATTTTTAATAGTGGTGCAAGTTTCAGATCGATCGGATTGATAGATCCTTTGTAATCATTTGTTCTTCTTTTAGCGGTTTTTCGCGTTTTTGGATTTTTTAGATTTTGGACTAGCATCAAAAATTGTGGGGTGGGGGGATCGTCTTCGGACCTTTTGCAACATATTCGGGAGTGAGATTTTTAATAGTGGTGCAGGTTTCAGATCGATTGGATTGATAGTTCCTTTGTAATCATTTGTTCTTCTTTTAGCGATTTTTCGCGTTTTTGGATTTTTTAGTTTTTGGACTACCATCAAAAATTGTAGGGTGGGGGGATCGTCTTCGGATCTTTTGCAACATATTCGGGAGTGAGATTTTTAATAGTGGTGCAAGTTTCAGATCGATCGGATTGATAGATCCTTTCTAATTATTTGTTCTTCTTTTAGCGGTTTTTCGCGTTTTTGGATTTTTTAGTTTTTGGACTAGGATCAAAAATTGTGGGGTGGGGGGTTCAGCTTTAGACCTTTTGCAACGTGTTAGGGAGTGAGATTTTTAATAGTGATGCAAGTTTTAGATCGATCGGATTGATAGTTCCGTTGTAATCATTTATCCTCCAATCAGCACTTTTTCACGTTTTTTGATTTTTAAATCTTTTGACAGGGGTAAAAAGTTTTATGATTTTGGGATTATATTCGGACCTTTTGCAATATATTGAGGAGTGTTAATTCTGAAAGTGGTATAAGTTTCAGATCGATTGGATTGACAGTTCCTTTGTAATCATTTGTCCTTCATTCAGCACTTTTTCACGTTTTTTGATTTTTAAATCTTTTGACAGGGGTAAAAAGTTTTATGATTTTGGGATTATATTCGGGCCTTTTGCAATATATTGAGGAGTGTTAATTCTGAAAGTGGTATAAGTTTCAGATCGATTGGATTGACAGTTCCTTTCTAATCATTTGTCCTTCATTTAGCGCTTTTTCGCGTTTTTTGATTTTTAAATCTTTTGACAGGAGTAAAAAGTTTTATGGTCTTGGGATTGTATTCGGACCTTTTACAATATATTGAGAAGTAATAATTCTGAAAGTGGTGTAAGTTTCAGATTGATTGGATTGATAGTTCCTTTGTAATCATTTGTTCTTCATTTAGCGCTTTTTCACGTTTTTGGATTTTTAAATCTTTTGACAGGGGTAAAAAGTTTTGTGGTTTGTGGATCGTCTCCGAACCTTTTGCCACATACTGAGGACTGATATTTATAAAAGTGGTGCAAGTTTCAGATCGATCGGATAGATAATTCTTTTGTATTAATTTGTTCCTCATTTAGCGCTTTTTTGCGTTTTTTGATTTTTTAATCTTTTTACGAGGGTAAAAAATTCTAGGATCGCAGGATCTTCTTTGAACCTTTTGCTACATATTGGGAAGTGATATTTCTAAAAGTGGTGCAAGTTTCAGATCGATTGGATAAATATTTCCTTTGCAATCATTTGTTCATTTTTCGGCACTTCTCTATGCTTTTGGATTTTTAAATCTTTTTACAGGGTTAAAAAATTTTGCGGTGGGAGGATTGGGTTCGGACCATTTCCTATATCTTTTGGACTAGGGTTTCTAATAGTAGTGTAAATTTCAGTCCTTTTGCATGGATAGATCTCCTGTAACCACTTGCTATTTTCCAAAGAAGTTGCCTTTTGAGTGTCCTAAACATGATAATATGTAATCTACTTCTATAGAAAATGGAATAGTACCCAATAAAAAACACTTCCTTGAATCACTATCATTCTCAGACTGTAATCAATTTAAAAACAAAAATTATGTTTGTTGCGATAGAACTACATTGTAATTATCATCTAATTACATACTTCACCTCTAATCTCATTTTTAAATTGCTTTTTAATTTCTTTATAATTGATAATCTACCTTTTTCCTCTTCTACTCTATCATCTTTTTTCTTTTTTATTTTGCTGTTATCTAATCCTCTCTTCATTCCTGATTTTCTCCAAAAATTACGAATGTTCTTACCCAATAAGAAATTTGCAATGTTCCTTTCGAATCGACACAGAAAAAGAAAATTAAAAGGAAGTGTTTCAGATGATAAGGTCAGTGATAAGGACTTATCGATATCATGGACATGCTTCTTCTCTCGAAAACTGAACTGATGATGACACTAGTGCCAAGAACAATAACAGTGTTTCTAAATAAAAACATATGACAACGATAGCTTGGTTTAAAACCAAAGTTACAGATTAAGAATTGATACTAATCGTGAATCCATTAATCACTAGTGTAATAAATTAAACAACTCAAACCCATATTGTTCCCGTCTTGGATTCGAGAAAAGTGTCTCTGCCTTCTAATGGTAAGATCACATAAATATTCAGAATAGTCTAAACAATTATAAGAAAGATACCTAAACAATGATTTCAGTTTCAATTTCTCTCCGAAATCAATTCCCCTGAATCAACAATCACCTACCGCATCTAATTTCATCCCACTCACAATTTTCAAGGCGAAATCGATCACTAATTACAGGTCACGCCAGGAAGCATCCTCATTAATTTCTGAATCAACAATGCTGGCCTAGTAATCGCTCCGGTGATGATCACCGACGTAAAATCATATCCCAAACAACAACTACAACTACAACAACAACAACAAAGACTCAACCCAATGGGGAAGCAGAACAACATCCGGAAGATGAGCACCATGCCCGAAGAAGATGGCTCTGACGATGCAGAGCCAGATGTCTCCCTCAGGGTTCCTCATCAGGATCCTGACTCAGACTCGCCAGAGGAACATGGCAGACTGCTGACCAACGCCAGGAAAATTGTCATCGCTCCTGCCAGCACTCATGGATCAACCGGAAATGGAGTTAAGAGGTCCAGCAGTGGCAATAGCAGCACTGATAGTGTTCATGAAAAATTGTCGCGTGGCTGCCAATCTGGCCGACTGGCAGCGCTGGATGCTGGGTCCAGGGAGAATTCCTACAGAGACAATTGCATCGCTCAGAGTGGAAGAATCAGTCGTGGGTTGGAACTCTATGGAAGTCGACATCATAGGTACCAGGGCATACTAAGAACAATTTTAATCGCTTTTTCTTCATTTTTTACACTTTTTTTTATGAACACTACCCAAAGAGCTGTATAAGCAAGAACCCATTTATAATAAGATGGATTCTTCCCCCGCCATATTGAATTTTGCAAATTGGGCTCCAGATTCATAATCTGCGTCCTCAAAAACCTCCGATTAACAAGTTTCATGAAAATCCATTTTTTAAAAATATTTGTCCCCAATTCTGGATCCGCCATTTTGAATTTTTTAAATCTGTCTTCAGATTCGTGATCTGTGACCCCGAAAACCCCCTAAGGTGCATATAACTCCGTAAAATTTTGTTTCATAGGAAAAGGTTCCTATACAGAACGGGCTCGTAAATTTTATAATTTTTTTTTTGTAAATATTTTTTTGTAAATTTTTTTTGTAAATTTTTTTTTGTAAATTTTTTTTTGTAAATTTTTTTTTTGTAAATTTTTTTATGTAATAAGCATATGTATGTGTGTACATTGGGATAACTGCTGGTTTGAACATGTCTTGATAGGTACCCAAGTATGAGGTCCCTGAAGTCGAACGCGACTGATGATCCTCAGCATCATCAGCTGCCAAGTAATCATCAATATCAGCAACCGCCGGCAGCCAGTTGGGCATCGATTGTTTTCGATGGTGGACACTATGGAAGACCATTTCCGGATTCGGTCTCAATTCGCTCTCTAGCCTCGATTGGCATGGGGTCGTCGGATGGGAGGAAACTCACGATAAGGAGAGTGCCCACTTCACCATCAGAACTGCTTAACATGGTACATCCGCCGACGTAAGTATTATAATCCAACTATTTGATTAGAGAGGTTGCCATTGGCTAAGTTGGATAATTGATGTAATATGTAATGAGATCTTCTATTGAGGATCTTGGAATTGGTTCAGAATCGGGGTCGAGAAGATTCTGACCGCCGAGATTGATGACCCGGCGAGATAAAACTGGTTTTTGATTCCGGAATCCGAATGAGCGAGGAATTTTTAGTTTTATTAGATGAAGTGTTGGATTTGGAATTTTTAACATCCTTTCTTCCTTAAAAGGAAGTCCTTTCTTAAAGAAGTACTTTAAGTCCTTTGTTAAAATAATCCTTTCTATTTAAAGAAGGTTTTCTTAAGTTTTTTAAAACACTCTTTTTACCGCGCTAAACTACTTAGAACACTAATAAAAAACCAGTTAAAAATCCTAAATTACATCATTCAATTTGCACTTTCTAAAAATAGTCTCTTTTGAACACAAGTTTCTTGATCTAGAACAAGATGATTCCAAATCAATTTTAAACTCAATTGAAATCTTCAATTCTTTAAATATTGATTTAATAAAAATTCTTCGCGATTTTTCTCGTTATTTATGAAATGAAATGAAATGAAATGAATGAGATTAAATTATTTTTAAATAATAATTACGAGAAAATATTTTCAAGTGCTTTTATTGACATCCCTCGTTTGTTTTGTGACGTCTGTCGAACGTGGAAGTTGATAATTTTTTTAAAAAGCAAAAACCATTTGTCCTTTTGTTTGACCAACAGCAGATGGTCTTCATAAATAGAGGAACTTGACTTTCAATTTCAGTTCGAAGCTTACGAGCAAACCATGTCGATATTAAAATTTATAAAAATTTAAAAAAAAAATGGCACTAGAGGGACTTCAGAATCATCTCGTTATTAATTTACCCCGATTTCAGAGAATTATTCCTGTGCAGTGAGTTTCTTGAGTTTAATAATTCAGTAATATAGTGTATTAAAAAACAATAATTTTCAAAATAATTTATTTTAATAAGAAAAATGAGGATAAGCTTTGGATTATTGAATGAGACAAAATATATGCATCTTTAATTCGAGAAACATTTCTTGGGCCCGAAGCTGAAGAAATTTTATTTAAAAGACATTTTATGACCAAGAAATTTGATTCAAAAGACATTTTTTGACTCGAAGCAATTTAATTTCAAAACATTATTTGACTCAAAGAAATTTGATTCAAAAGACATTATTTGTCTCATAGAAATTTGATTAAAGACATTTTTTGACTCAAAAAATTCTTTTCAAGACATTTTTTGAATCAGGAAACTTTTATTTAGACATTTTTTGACTCAGAAAAATTTAATTTAAAAAGACATTATTTGACTCGGAGAAATTTGATCAAAAAGACATTTTTGACCCAAAGGTATTTAATTACAAGACATTATTTGACTCGAAGAAATTTTATTTATGAAGACATTATTTGACTCAAGGAAATTTGATTCAAAAGACATTTTTGACTCAAAGCAATTTAATTTCAAGACATTATTTGACTCAAAGAAATTTGATTTAAAAGACATTTTTTGACTCAAGGAAATTTTATTCAAGACATGTTTTGAATCAGAGAAATTTTATTTAAAGACATTTTTGACTCATATAAATTTATTTTAAAAATACATTTTTTGACTCAAGACAATTTTATTCAAAAGACATTTTATGACTCAAATAAATTTATTTTAAAAATACATTATTTGACTCAAAGAAATTCGATTCAAGAGACATGAATGAGAAGAGAATGAATCAAAATGACAGAGATATGATTTTGTCATACATTGTTAAAATAAAGCTGACGTTACATGTGGAAGCAATTTCGGTTTATCAGGTGTCAGAAAAATAAGTAGATAATAAGTCTTTACTTACGTGCAAGATATATAACAACATACTTGTTGCAAAATGAATTTATTTGTATTCTATTGAATACGAATAAATTATTTATTATTTATATTCTATTATTGAATTTTGTCCTTCCTTAAAATGTTTAGTATAAAATTATTATAATAAAAACAAATGAATAAAAAATTATTAGATGTTCTAATTCATAAAGAAATGAAAGAGGATTTTTAAAATTATTCACTGTAATGAGAAATAAGTAATCTTCAAATATTATCTTTCTGATATTTATCTTGAAACCTTGGCCCATAAGAGCGTGGGTACATATTAATTATCTCTGTAAATGTCCCATAAAGTTGCCCTGTCAACAAAAAATTTAATTTACATATCTAAATGAAGATTTTAATAATTTCCAAATCATTAAACAAAATATTTTTATTTTTAACACGGCCCCTATTCGAGTCAAACCGAGCCGAGCAATGCTTAACCTCGGTGATCGAACGAAAAGCCCTAAACACTTTCATGCGTCCAAGCGGACTATAAATTTAAAAATATTAGACCATTTAGATGTAAATCACAAATTGTTTTCTCACGAAATCACGATAAAAAGGAAAGCAGATAAGCCCAAAGAATTGAGAAATAGTCATAAGTTAAATGACGTATTTTACAACTTACACACGAGGTCAATAAAAAAACGTAAAATTTTTTCTAAATTTATCTGCCTAATTTTATCAAAATCTTAAACAAAATTAACATTCAAGTATTTCCTAAAAAAAAAATTTTATTTCAAAAAATAAAACATGAACTTTTATTCTATTCTATTTTATAACTTAAATTTTATTTTAAATTTTTTATATTTTATTTTATAAATCAAAATAATAAAAAGTAATTATTAAATTTAATTCATTAATAAAAAATAATAATTATAAATAAATAAATTAATAATTCATTAATTAAAGTCGTTGGATCCCTTAATGAATAATTTCTCTATTTTGTAGTCCAGTCGAGGATGATCTTTCAACCTGCAGCACATACGATGAAGGAGATACTGTAGATCAAGAAGATTATCGACAACCAAAAAGGCCTCATTGGGAGAACAAAGTTCAATTTGTTCTTGCTTGCATTGGATACTCCGTTGGCCTTGGAAATGTATGGAGGTTTCCCTACCTTTGCTACAAAAGTGGCGGAGGTAAGAAAAGGGATTAAATTTCATTTTTACGACCATTTTTGCATAATTACATCATATTTGTATCATAATTAACTCACAACGTGATCTCGAAAACGAATAGTCGTTTTCCTGATTTTCTAACTTTACTAAGAAAAAGTTGTCAAGGAGAGAATACAAGTTTATTTAATTTTTATAAAATTTTCGACATAATTGCATCACAGTGACGTCATAATTTAGTCACGACGTGATTTAATTTTTTTTTCTCTTAAAAAATAGGGAAAAATATAGTCTTTCTGTATAATGAGTCTCGAGGTAGCATTTGGATCAAATGTTACCACTCTAGTTATTATGGTTGGCTTCAAGGTCGGTGGATATGACTCTTTATTATTCGTATTAAACGGAGATTGTAGAGACCGGTAGTTAATCTTTCATTTAGTGAATCATTTATTCTCTACACCCCCGCTCCAGGATAGACGATATTTTCGGAATTTTGCATTTTTTTATTCATTTAAATTAAAAAATAGAGAATTACTTTTTTTTTTAAACTGCAGAAAAGAAATAAAACAAATTTTTAAATATATTTATTTATTTTTATATATTTATGTATTTAGAAAAAATTGATCGGTGCTGTAATTCAATTTAGTTTTGTTTAAACTTTCACACCTAGACTCTTCCCCAACTAAGGAAATCGAATTAATTTCAGGGGCGGGAGAATAATTTTATTGGCTTAGATTTAAATTTCCGTGGCTGGATTTAATGCCTGAATTTCGCAGCAATTTTATAATCTAATCGGGAGTCTTGTCGTTGCGTAATTTTACTCACGATTCGTTCAAATGTTTGTAAAATTCATCAATATTCAGATTAGAGAATTTATATTTAAATTAAATTTTAATTTATTATAAATAAATTATTATAAATAAATTATTATATGTAAATCTGTTATTATGACGATTTATTCAAATATTTTAATTTTTACAATTGTTGACTAAAAATGATAAATAAAGGTTGGTAATTGAATTTAGCATAAAAATAATAGAAGTTCTGCTTGAATGAATTCAAGAACAATAAAATGACTCTTATCACGAGTGCTAATGAGCCTCGAGTTTGAGAATAATTATTGTTAATAGACATGTTGGCTATAGTAGTTTTTAATACCAACCTCGTTTCTTTGATTCAAGCCTCATTCACTCAAAATTCTTTTTTTATTATATAACTATAAACGGATATAAAAAAAAATATGAAAAAAAAATATTTTTAAGAAAATTTTTAAAATATTAAAAAAAAAAAAATAAAATATAAAAAAATATTACAGAAAAAATAAAATTGCAATAAAAAATTGATATTGTTAATATCTGTAGATTGAAATGGCTATATGGAGAAAAATCAAATATAATTATAATAATAGTTCCATCAGGGTCATGTATCAAGTTCCTAGTTGCATCACGTCCGTTTCTAAAGTGCCTTTTAGACTTTGAAAATTCGTAACCCAATACTTTGCATTGAAATTAAAGAAGAGCGTCCTTGTGAGGGGCTCATAAGATTTCTTTAAATTTGAATAACCGCAAGCCTCTTTTCAAATTAGAAAAATAATCGAGTAAATAAAATTAAAAAAAATATATATAAATTAAGTTATTTAAAATAGTACATATTATTATTTTTAAATTAATTTAATTTTTTTTTAAATTTCAAATTCTTATTAAAAATAGAAAGCAATTTAACAATAGTAAATTTGAATTGAAAATCAGGCAAAAAAAATTAATTTTATAAATAAAATATTTTGGAACTTTCGAAACTGGTATAATTTTCAAGACAATTTAGCATTTTAAAGAAACGATCTTTAAGAGATAGTGACGTACTTTGGCTGATGATGCGATGAATAAACATTCATCCTTATCATCGTCACTAGAACAGAAGGACGTAACGTCATCTAGTATTCGAAACACTATCACCTTCGCCTCTTTCACTATTGAGATTTCTAATTTAAAATCCTGATGTGCATTTTACTAAACTGTGGAAAAATATTTCTAATTTTAGTTGAATAAAATTGCAATTCATAAATAAATTCTCTTTTTAAATACTCAAATATTTTTTATTACGAAATTCAGAGTTAATATTAAGGGAACTAATATTATTGTTATTAATTAAGATGGCAGTTAAATTTTCTCTAAGAAACTTGCTGATTAATATTTTGAAAGGCTCAAAATTTAACAATTTAGCACGGATCTGTACCATAGAGGTCGGTAAGTGTCGGTAAGAGGAATCTGCTGTATGAGATTCAAGAATTTGAAATTAGATAAAGAAGTATCGAGAAGTGGGGTAGTTCTAATTACAGGTTCCTCTTACCGACACTTACCGAATCCAAAGGTTTGCGTCCGTGCTAAATTTCAAAAATTCTACAAATTTTAATCTAAATTTCTTGAAATTTTTTTAATTTTATATTTAAAATACTTCTAAAGATTCTTTTCGAAGAAATTCTACAATTTAGCACGGATCTGAACCTTTAGGTCGATAAATGTCGATAAAATAAATTTACCATGTTTCCTAATAGATACATATTTTTATCACATTACCTAAAACATGTTCCAATCATATTTCCTATTATTTTCAAAAAATTCATAAATATTTACAAAACACTGACCCAGTGTCCCGATACTGTAAATTAAATTAAGTCGGCTAAAAACTGAAAAAGAACGATAAGGTCGAAACATGTTAGAGCACTTAGCATTACTTGATAATAATAATTATTCTGTTTATCTCTCCCTATCATTTTTCTATTGATCGACAGATTCTTTTTTTATGTTTCTTGATAAAAAATAATTAACATATGTCAATGTTTATGTTCTCTGGTTTTCTAGAAGGAAAAAGATAATTTTTCATCTTTTAAATAATAACAAAGAAAATGTCGGTTTTTATAAATACGATATATTTTATTTTTCAGGTGTTTTTTTAGTACCTTATTTTATAATACTCATAGTATGTGGAGTACCATTGCTTTACATGGAGCTCGCTATAGGCCAATTTACTCGTCGTGGATCAATTGGTGCTCTTGGGCAAATTTGCCCCCTACTAAAAGGTAAATTTCCCATAATAGGATAAAAATATACATTTTTCTAGATTTAGCACGGACACAAACCCTCGGGTCGGTAAATGTCCGCAACAAGAACCTATCACCGATTGTTGTTCGAATCCCGGTCCAGCCAAAATTTTGTTCTCAATTCTTTACCATTTTTCAATAGTAGATTAATTTACATCTAAATTTGCATAATTTAAAGTTCTAAACAAACGATAGTACACCAAGAATAGTATACTAACCATATTATTTACCAACTGAAGATAAAAAAAGCAATCTACCATACCGACTGAAGATAAAGAGAAAATCTGTCTTACTGGAAGTCGGTAAGGTAGATTGTCACTATAATTATATTTTTAATGAACAAGGCTATCTTTTTCTTTGGAATCTATCTTGTATAGTACGTTAATTTACATTTAAGTTTCCATTAGTTTAAGGCGTTTTAAACGAACAATTTGTCGAAAATGTTTTTTTTAGGAGCTGGTTTGTCTTCTGTGGTGATATCGTTCCTGATGTCGACCTACCACAACGTGATAATAGCGTACGCAATATATTATTTCTTTACGGCGTTCAAAGCCGATCAACCATGGTCTGATTGCGATAATTTATGGAATACTGAGTTTTGCTGGTCACCTGCCACCCACTCCGACGACAATCAACTCGCCCCCAACACATCGAGAACGCCGTCCGAAGAGTTTTTCGAGTAAATGTCAAACCAAACAAAAAGCCATTTCAAAAAACAAAGCTAGAAAGAAAAAAATAATAGAAAAGTATCAAAGATTCAAAAACAAAAGTAAAAAAAAAAGAAATGTAGCTTTGAGATTCCCCTTTGGGACGTTAAGCGAGTAACCGAGCCCTTCGTACTTTAGCAACAAAGTGCTGCAAATGAGCGAGGGGATCGAGCACCCTGGGATCCTCAGATGGGAACTTGCAGCTTGCCTGGTGACTGCCTGGGTCATCGTTTACTTTTCGATTTGGAAGTCGATCAAATCCTCCGCCCGAGTAAGATACCTCACTGCAACCCTTCCATTCTTTCTGATCATCGTCGTCCTGTTCAGAGCGATTACACTCGAGGGGGCCGAGAAAGGACTCCAATTCTTCTTCAGGGTTGAGTGGTATCGACTCAAAGACGCTAAGGTATCCATTTTTCACATTTTGTCGTCTAAATTACAATAAAAGTTTGCAGATTCCTGTTACCGACACTTACCTACACTGTGGTATTCTCTGTTTCATAGTATGAGTGTATTGAGAATTAAATTCCAGGTAAATTCTCAAATTTGCAAATTTAGCACGGACACAAACCCTCGGTGTCGGTAAATGTCGGTAACAGAGATTTTAAGAAGCATATTATATTTTCCGTTCAGGAAAATAAACTTAG
>CAJFCO010017448.1:3903-38422 GCA_904066015.1 Synergus gifuensis | reverse complement strand
TCAGAATTTAGCGCAGATTCAAACCCTAGAAGTCGGTAAATGTCGGTGATAGGAATCTACTATTTAGAAAAGTGACAAAATTAGATAATTGCGTGTAATTTGGGAAGCTTTGGATTATTTTCAGGTTTGGGTGCACGCGGCCGCTCAAATTTTTAATTCTGTTGGCATTGCATTTGGGTCTATGATATGCTTCGCCAGCTACAACAAATTCCATAATAATATTTTGGTGGATACTTTGGCAGTATCGTTAATTAATGCCTTTAGTAGTCTTCTTGTTGGAATTTTTACATTCGCAACAATTGGAAATATTGCTTTCGAGCAGAATACTTCTGTTCAAGCAGTTTTAACTGACGGTAAATTAATATTTATTTATATCACATTTAAAAAATTACATTTCTGAGTAATTGAAAAAAATTGTAATTTTGTTTAAGGACCTGGTCTAGTGTTTGTGGTCTATCCACAGGCTTTAGCAAAAATGCCAGCATCACAACTATGGGCAGTACTTTTTTTCTTCATGCTAGTCTGCCTGTCTCTCAATAGTCAAGTACGTTAAAAACTGAAACATAATTAAATTTATTAATTTATTAGTAACATATTTAATATTAATTTTGATACATTATAGTTTGCAATAGTCGAAGTGGTTGTAACTTCGATCCAAGATGGATTTCCAAATTGGGTCAAACGACATCTCCATTGTCATGAAATGCTTGTCCTTCTCATTTGTGTTGTTTCATTTCTTTTTGGTTTGCCCAACGTAACTCAGGTAATTTTGTTTAGTTAAAAATTGTTTATTTTGACTATTTTACGATAGACTACTTTACCGACAGCCAATAACGTAGATTTCTATCTTGCCGACAACCAGTAAGGCAGATTACTACCTTATCATCAGTCGGTAATAAAGATGGTATTTTAAAAGGTAAATTCATCATTTTTTAATATAATTTCAGGGCGGAATATATTTCTTTCAACTCATCGACCACTATGCAGCTTCCTTATCAATTATGTTCCTAGCATTTTTTGAAGTAATCGCTATTTCTTGGTTTTATGGAGCTGAGAGGCTTTCCAATAATATCAAGGAAATGACTGGACGTGTTCCTTCGATCTATTTTCGATTTTGCTGGCTTGTAGCCAGTCCTCTTCTTATAATGGTCAGCAAATTAAAAATTATAAAGTTAAAAATTAAATCTTTTCATTTACTCAATTACTTTTAATATTTTTTATCTTTAAGATAATGTTTAATATTTTTTAAATTATTTTAGGCTGTTTGGGTCTTTAGTTTAATCGATTACGAGCCTCCAACTTATCATAAAGGAGAATATAAATATCCCTGGTGGGCAGAAACAATTGGGTGGGCAATAGCCTCACTCTCTCTAATTTGCATACCTGCCTTTGCCATTTGTGTCCTATTTCGGGCTGAAGGAAAAACTCTTTCCCAGGTAAAAATAAAATAAATAATATTGTTAATAAATTATAATTTATTAACAATTTTATTTATGTTTAGTTAGAATTCTATTTAAAAACAATTATTAGCGTGGAAGCTAATCCTCGAAGTCGGCAAATGCCGGTAACAGGAATCTACTATATTGTAATTATATAATTAGATTGAAATAATGCAGAAAATGAAAGTAAAGTGATTTTTATATTCTTTTTCAGAAAATAAAACATTCTGTGAAACCGCATTTTGAGGCATGCACAATTTGCGGTCAGGAATATTGCTCAGAACCTCTACATTCTTTTGAAGAAGATCTTTTGAAAGAACCTCTTCAGGAAATGAACAATATTATTCAAACGAGTCCAAATTATCAAATGCCAAAATCACAACCCTAGTGATAAAAATGGTCAATTTTTAAATATTTTAAGAATAAATAAAGTAATAATGTTTTTGTATATATCTTCGTTGAATCAACAATTTTAATTTTAATTCAAAGCATAATTTAGATATTAAATTTTAAACTTAACGATAGACATTTTTTAAACATTCAAATCTAAAAAATGGCATTTACAGGAAGAAAAAATTCAATGCTATGAAATCGTTGTTACATTTCGTTGTTATAAAAGCAATTTTCACAGTATTTAAATATTTTTTAAAATTAATTTCAATATCAATCCTTTCCTTTTATTGATAACACTATACTTAATAAAGATAAAAAAAACGAGAAAAATAATTTTTAATCTAGAATTGAATTAAATTGACAGAATTAGATTTATTTCACATTTTATAATATTTTTGTGTCAAGTATATAATCCTTTAATTCTTTTAATAAAATTGATTTTAAAATGCTCTAAAAAGTGCATTTCGAAAAAAAAATCATACAAATCGTTACATGTATAGATTTCTTACAAAAATTCATTATAGTGTTTGATTAATTTGTTCTTTATACGTAAAATTCGGTCTTTGCTGCAATGTCTGATTGTATTGCTTCGTTCTTATACATCTCCAGAGTCTGAAACACATTTTAATTTTTAAAATTATTTTTATAAAAAAACAGAATTTATTTTGAAAATTAAAAAAAAAATTAATTATGGAAAGCAAAATTATTTTTAAACCTACAGCTTCGATATTTTTATCCAAATCAGCGACTGACTTATCTTGAGCGGCTTTTAATTTATCTTTCTCTCGGCTTTGTTTTATTGTAACATTTTTCCTTTCATCAAGGAATTTTTTGGTGTTTTGCTGCTGTTTTTCTCTCAGCCTTCGATCCTTTTCGCCCTTCGATTTTAAGGCTTTGTCATTCATTACTTCCTTAGCAGTTTCAACAGATGTTTTCGCTTGATTTGCATTCATTTCCTTAATATCTCTGAAATTTATTTTCAATTAATTAAAAATTTTTTTAACTAAATTAAATATGAAAATAGAATAAAATTTCAAAAAATGATAAATAAGTGCCTATAAAATATAAATAATAATACAAACTTGTCATGTTTGACTTGTAATGCTTTTTCTTGATTTACTTTAACAACTTCAATCAATCTTTTCAATTCTTCTCGACTTGCATCGACCTGTTGTTTATGGAGTTCCCATTCCGCCTTTCGATGTTTGTCAACCATAGCAGACCATTCAGTAGTTTGTTCACTTACCGTTTTTTTAATAGTTGGATCATTTATAAGAGCACTTTTACTATAAAAACAGAAATGTGTTATATTTTTAAAACATAGAAAAATATATAAACTTATCGCCACCTGCATTAACGACAGGGATAGTCACGAAGTATATGTATATAGTCAATAGTATATTAACCATATTATTGACCGACTGAAGATAAAAAAGGAATCTACCCTACCGACTGAAGATAAAGAGGACAACTGTCTTACTGGCTGTCGGTAAGATAGGTTGTCACTATAATTATATTTTTTAAATGAAAAAAGCTCACTCTTTTCCTTTCGCTAATTTTTCAATAGCCGCAATGTGATTTTTTTGCATGGTTTGTCTTTCTTTAGCATGTTTTTTCCTCAGGGTGTCCATTTCTTTATTATGTTTCTTTCCCAACTTGAAATTTTTATCCTTTCTCATCAAATCAACCGTAATTGGTTCAATTTTAAATTCCTCTGTTAGAAAATTTGTTTATAAATTAAATATAGGGAAGAATTTGTGTTAAAAGAAAATTTATAGTATTTATACTAACTGGCTTTCGCTTCCTCCTTCTTTTTCTTTTCTTCCTCGGCTTTTGCGTCTGTTCTTTCAATTCCTAAACCTTTCATTGCCTGGTCTTGTTTTTCGGCCCCTTTTGAAAAAGCTCCAGGATCAGAAAGCATAGCCATAAAATCTGAAAAAAATTCCAAAATGTCAAAAGAAGTTTTTAAATCAATTTCAATATTTCTTCTATGAAAATTTCACCTCCGAAGCCATCGGGGACGTAAATTGATAATTCAATATTACAGAATAACATGGGCAATGCCATGGGAAAATTAGCTTCAGTTTTTAAGGCAATGTGTCGATATCCAGCCTGTAAACCATCCAATGGTAAAATTCTTTGTCCCAATAATTTTCCACTTTCTTCGTAAACCCCAAATCGAAGAACAGCCAAATCTGGCAAAACAACTTTTCGGAAAAGAAAAGGTTCTTCGTTGTAAACAGGATTAAGTCCATTTCCGGGAATCATCCTTGTTCGAAATTCTTTTTTTATCGTATCTGCTGGTAAACCGTACATATCGACTTCCACATAAGTTCCAACTTTTTTATCGGATAAAAATTGTCCTGCAATGACCTAAAATAAATATTTTAAATTAAAATTGAAATTAAAATTAATTTAATCAAAGCAAAAGTGAACTTATTTAAGGGCGTTCAATCCAAGTGTTATACTCAAAATTCCATTCTCCATTTTACTAAACGAAAATTATAGATAAATATTTTTTCACTCTGTAGCGCTAATTTTTGTTTAAATATAAGTCTGCATACAGAGAGAAAAACTATTTAATTTCGATTCTTTTTGCATAAAACGAAGAATTGAAAATCTAACTTTAAAATTGAATATTTTCATTTTACTTAAAAAATATTTGAATTAGATAATTTATCGCTCTGTACGCATAATTCTAGTCAAAAATTTATTAATTCTACAAATGGAAAAATTTCCAAATTTAATATTTGTTGAATAAAATGAAGAAATCGAATTTTGAGATTAGAACGTGGCTCCAACACATTTAAATGAAGTATTGAAGATTAATAATAAATAATTACTCGAACAGAACATTGAGCTGTAATAACACCATCCACGTCCTCAGAAAATGGATCAAAAGTCTTATCAGTTCTTCTCATAAATTCTGGTTTCAATAAATAACCAGTAGTGTTGTTAAATTCAAATTTTCCTTGATTAAGTTGCATTGGTAAATCAGGAGTTTGAAAATTCAGGGCCACCATTTGACAACCTGCGTTCCAGAAGACCTGAAAATGATTTTTTCATTTGAATTCTGTTAATAATTTATCAATTAAAATTCCAACCTGAGGCATGTAATTTGAGGAATCGACTCTCGTTCCTTTGGGATAAATTCTGCTCATTTGACGTTTGTTATAATTAACAAATTCAACCCCAGAAGTTTTCAGATAATTGAGAGCAGCAGTCTCGGAAAATGAAGACATATTGTGATGAATATTCTTCTCTGGAAAAGTAAATTGTTCAGAGTTTTCTTTTAAAAAAAGCTACTAATTAATAACTTACTAAGTGCGTTGTCAAAGCTTTGAAATTTAACTGGCTGAGCATAATTAATCATAGACGAAAGCCAGGGATGACAAGCTGAACTGCTTCCCGAATATTGAATTGGTGGAGCTTCCCCTTCAGCTCCACCTTCTGCACCAGGAGCTGGAGCTGCTCCAGCATCCTTTTGAAGTAATTCAAAATTATTTTTGTCATTAATAATGTTAATCTGCCCTACCGGTTACAGGTAAAACAGGTTTCTGTCTTACCGACTACTGATAAACTAGATTTCTGTCTTGTATTCAGTCGGTAAAACAGATGGGGATTTTTGTACAACTGTAAATCCCTGGTATCCTTACTGGAGGCGGTTCCTGCGGTGGTGCTGGAGGCGCGTTTGGATCCTCAACAACTTCATCTTTCGCCTCAAATTGACCAGATCGGAAAAGTTCCAATTCAACTTTTTCGACTTCGGGTTTCAATCTTTTATTTTTGATGAGAATTTTTCGTTTCAAGGCACTCGGTGGAGGCAGTGGCTGTCCTGGTTCTAACTTTTAAAAATAAATCTAAATTATTCAATGCAATGAAAAACGACCGTGTTTATTTAAATAATTATTTTTAATTTTTAATTTATAATATATTAAATAATCGGATACGTACTGGATAATCTTTAAGAGGCTCCTTGAGCAATAAATCACCCAAAATATCGTCACAATATTTTGCAAGCTTGTATTGATTATTAATGCTACAGTGATTCTCAAAACTCAAAATAACTGGATAGTCAGAAGTAACGAAGGCTGTATCTCTCAAAGCATAAATCACATCCTTGAAAAGAATGTCGGTACACATTGCTTTTCCATGAGTTATAATTGGTTCATCCTCTGGTGTTTTTCCATCCCAACAATCCAGTTCGACGCACCTGATGATTTTTTAAATTATATTATTTATGAAATAATTCAATCAATTTTATAATTATTATTTTTAAATTTTATTACGTTTAAAATTTTTTTTAATTAAAATTAAAAAATAATATTTTAAGGGCGTTGGATCCAAGTGTTGAGCTCAAAATTCCATTCCTCATTTTACTCAACGAAAATTATAGATAAATATTTTTTCGCTCTGTAGCGCTCATCTTTTTTCAAATATAAAACTGCGTACAGAGCGAAAAAATATTTAATTTCGATACTTTTTGCATAAAAAGAAGAATTCAAAATCTGACTTCAAAATTCAATATTTTCATTTTACTTAAAAAATATTTGAATTAGATATTTTCTCGCTCTGTACGCATAATTCTAGTTAAAAATTGATTAATTCTACAGAGGGAAAAAATTACAAATTTAATATTTGTTGAGTAAAATGAAGAAATCGAATTTTTATATTAGAACTTCGCTCTAACACCCTTAAAATAATACCTGCATCCAGCAAGGAGGACTTGTCTGTACATCTCGACTGTACTTTTTGCACCAATCTGTTTGCCACTGAGATATGTATTGTGGCTAGAATTAATATAATAATGGCACAAGGGTTGGTCCATGTCCATCCACTCGTCTAATTTTTCCAAAAATACCGGCGCATTTTCGTCTGACATTAAATAAGTAATGAATCCATCTTTACTAATTCTTTCTGAAAAAAATGTTATTCATTATTTCAATATTACAAAAAAAAATTAATAAAATTAAATATTTTTTGCTGATATTTATTAATTTAGAAATTTAATTACTCTCGGCTTTATTCTTGTCGTCTGGCTCATAATCGTTGATTATCTCTGTGCATCTTTTTTCGTCATACATAGGGTACAAAATTTCATTGAGTCTTGGGTCCCTTTGCTTTTCATTCATAAAAGTCACCAATTGCTGTAAAGTAATATATTCTGCCTTTCCTTTTGTTCTGCAAAATTTAAAATAAATTTATAAACAAATTCTGAGTAAAATTAAACGAGTTAGTTAATATAATTATCCAAACTAATTAAAATTTAGAAAATCAATGGAGCTTAATATTTTATTTGATTTTTAAAATCTCGTTTGAAATCAAAATCCATTTTTCTTTTTAGAAATTTGTTTTTTTGTGGAAAAGTTGAAAATTCAGTCTAGTGGAAAATAAATATCTACTTACATTGACTGAAAAAGTTCTTCTATATCGTTACGAGGGCAAACTTTGAAGTAAAGAGCCTTAAATTTTTCAAAAACGAATGCTGATGGTTCTATTTTATCATTCTGTAAAAATAACATTATTTACAAATTCCTTCTAATTTTTTTCTTAAATTACATATTTAAATTATTAAATTATAAAATTCTTCTGAATTTGTACTCACCTTTCCATTTGGCAGACCCAATTCTTGCAAACCTTGATAAATCAATTTTTCGGTTTTTCCAGAAGCAAAAGTTTTTGTTATCACTTTCACAGGAACTTTTCCCTTTGCATCGACTTGGAAACTCAACTTCATCCAACTGTAATCAAATTTTTTTTTATTAAAAAAGAAAATATATAATTATAAAAATAACTACGTTTTGAATATTTTTAAAATTAATTTTTCAAGTTTCGGCTTACTGTTTCATTAACTGTGTTGTAGGGCAAACATTACTCGCTTTTGTATTATGTGTAATTATTCGTAACCCAGTCTGCCATTGCTAAAATAATAATTGAATTCAATTACTATTATAATATATAATATTTATAATTAAAAAATAAAATATCGATAAATTAATTAATAATTTCTAATGATATTCAAATTACCTTCGCAGTGTCTGCATTCGGACAAACCACGTGATTATAAATAATATTTGTATAATCGACTCCCGAGCAAATCGTCAGACTTTTTTCATCCAGTTGTTCTTGAGTTCCATGTTTGCTTAATTTATTTAACAATTTTGGATCCTAAAATTATTGAAAATTTATATCTTCAATTTCTCTTGCTTAGATGTCAAAATTATTAATAAATTATTAAATTATCAAATTAAAATCACCTTTGGTATTCCACCGTATCTTATATCGCATACTTGAGCCAATTCAATCACGTCACCATCCTGAAAAATATTTATCACTATTATAAATAAATAAATATATTCCTAAAGAGGCTATTTTAATTTAATTAATTCAAAAAATGTCATTGAAGTAAAAAATTAATTTAAAACAAATTAATTTAAAAATACCTTTTGTAAAATATAATAAAATATAAATAAAATACCTTTCCTTCGCTTTTCCAATAAATAAAAAAACCATACTCGTCGACTTTAAACATACAATCAGCCTCAAAGTCTGTAGAATCTTTGTCCTCGAACCATCTATCAAAGACACATCCATTCCTCAAATATTCGGGAGTTTCGATTTGCCAATTAAAGTCAAATTTCTTCGTCATTTTGACGAATTTTTAATTTATTTTTAATTCGACAAAGTTTTGGTGTTTATTTATTTTTTTTTTCTTCAACTTATCTATTTTTTATCAGCACAAATTTTTATCAAAAACATCTGACCATCTCTGGTCCGATGTCAAACTGACTCAATATTTGCTTCGTTCGGCCTTTCTTTCTCTGCATTTAATTCGATTAAATCAATCCTATTTGAGGGATTAAGATGCACTTCAGTGACCTTGAAGTGATGCACAAAATGGATTTTTTACTTGACTCTTGCCCTTCTGACCTTGACAATAAATGTGACTGGAAGTCTTTTTTTTAAACTAAACTTTTCCACCGAGAAAAGACTAATTTTTTCGTCTTTAAAAATAATTTATTGTCAACATTACAATTATATTTTACACGCAGTTATTTACAATTTTTGTGCTTGGATTACATATTTTTTGTACGATCTGTTTTTACAGGATTCAAATTATCACATTTACAAAATTGATCGTATTTAATAAAACCAGCGATTAATTAAATAATTAATTCAAGAATGAATTAATTAATTTAAACATAAAGAAAATTGTAATATTCTAGAAAATGTATCTTTGAATCCTGATCCCTGAATTAATATTAAAAATATAATTTTTTTCATTAAAAAGACTTCTCAGGCACTTTTTTCCTTATGAATGAAATTTTGAACAAATGGCATTTTGTAGACTTTAATTGAGGCAATTGAACCAGCACAGGCTCCGACCCAATAAACAATCACGTGGTCCATAGCTGTGGTACCAAGGCATCCATATTTCAATGAAGTTGCTAATGCAGGATTAAAATATCCTCCAGAGTAATTGGCAGCTGAAAAATTGTTAATAGATGAGAATTTATGATTAACATAATATTAATGGCGTTGAACCCAAATGTTAAGCTCGAAATTCCATTCTCCATTTTACTCAACAAAAATTATAGATAAATATTTTTTCGCTCTATAGCGCTAATCTTTTTTCAAATATAAGACTGTATACAGAGCGAAAAAATATTTAATTTCGATACTTTTTGCATAAAACGAAGAATTCAAAATCTAACTTCAAAATTCAAAATTCTGATTTTACTTAAGAAATATTTGAATAAGATATTTTCTCGCTCTGTATGCATAATTCTAATTAAAAATTGATTAACTCTACAGAGAGAAAAAATTCCAAATTTAAGGCCATGTGAGACTTACCCGATCCCTACCTTACCGACATTTTTTCTTTGCAACGCTACGTCTACATTTATTGAGATATCAAATTGAAAATTTCTAAAATTGAAGCTAAAGCATTAAGGTACGTTTATCTGGTCTTAAATATTGACATTTATAAAAAAAATTTTTTCAATAACATTTTTTAATTTTTACAAACATTTAAGACCTGATAAACGGACCTTAATGCTTTAGCTTCAATTTTAGAAATTTTCAACTTGATATCTCAATAAATATAGACGCAGCGTTGCAGAGAAAAAAATATCGGTAAGGTAGGGATCGGGTAAGTCTTGAATGGCCTTAAATTTGTTGAGTAAAATGAAATCGAATTTTTAAATTAAAACTTGGCTCCAACACTCTTAATATAAAAATAAATAATACTGACCAGCCACAACTAAGGAAGTTCCCACGAAGGAATCGATAATTGTGCTAAATCTTGGATTAAGCTCGCCAAGAATGCGGGAAACGACTCTACAGATGCAAGTTGCTACGCCTTCGATTATGGCCCCATAAAAAACTGGAACCTAAAGTAAACATTTAAAAAATTGTAAATATAACATTAGGTGACCAAAAATTAATTTTAAATTTGAATCTTTGTAAAAACAATCTAAATCTGCGCACAAGGATTACGCGCATCTAAGGATCTTCCTGCGCACGCGTAGAACGTTTGTACGCACGCGTAGAACATTTTTGCGCATGCGCAGACGCTTGGCGCGAATTTCAGTATAATTTAAATAAATAAAATACCTGAAGGTCAGTACTGCAATCAGAAAAAGCTCGATCCTTGTGCGTTGGAACAACTTCGAGATACCATAACAATTGATTAAATCTAAAAACAACAAGGCCCCCCATTAACTGGGCCCATATTAATAAAAAGGCAACTCGTAAACTTTGTTTTCCTTCAATAACGTCTTCCATATGAGTATAAGGACAGGCTGTCGCATCTTCCCAAATGTAACACCACCAAATCGTCATGAAGAATAAATAAATTCCGTACATGGAAATTCCCCAATTGTCAGCAACTGAAAAATAATTGAAAATTAATTAATTAATTAGAAAACGATCTTATTTATAATTAAGGCTGTTGGAGCCAAGTTCTAATCTAAAAATTCGATTTCTTCATTTTACTCAACAAATATTAAATTTGGAATTTTTTCCTTTTGTAGAATTAATCAATTTTTAACTAGAATTATGCGTACAGAGCGAGAAAATATCTAATTTAAATATTTTTTAAGTAAAATGAAAATATTGAATTTTGAAGTTAGATTTTGAATTCTTCGTTTTGTGCAAAAAGTATCGGAATTAAATATTTTTTCGCTCTGTACGCAGACTTATATTTAAAAAAAGATTAGCGCTACAGAGCGAAAAAATATTTATTTATAATTTTCGTTGAGTAAAATGGAGAATGGTATTTTGAGCTTAACACTTTGGTCCAACGCCCTTAATTGACTTACTAATAATTAATTCGAAACATTCTCCACAAAGTTCGGCAGTGGCGATCGCTTCCAGGAATAAGGATTTTATTAAAGGCTGTTTAACATAATATGCAACGTATTTTCTGAGCCAATAAGCTATTAAGCTTGTTAAAATAATGTAGAATGTTGAAACTCCCAACGCTAAGGGTGTCGCAGACATTTTCCTGTTTTTATATTTTCCCAGAGTCTATTTTCTTCCTGTAAATAAATAAAAATTTTTTAAATTAGAAACAAAGTTTACAAAACACATTAATTAAGAGAGTGATTTATTATTTAATTTATTCAAGACAGAAATATTTTTTCTTTTCATGAGAAAAAATAAAAAATGGTTGTAAAAATATTTTAAAAGCTTATACTCACTAGTTTTTATCAAAAATTTTTGTATTGCTCTTGAAATGTTGAATTTACAAAGTATCTGATTGACCTCATTTCTAGATATAAAAGAGGCGTTTGTTGGAACGAAAGAGGCCAATATTGTGGCTACAGCGACAGTTAAGAGAATGTTTTGGTGCGAAGCCTTAAAAGACCGTCAAACGTTCTCTCCAGCCATTCACTTTCCATCAATACGCAAGTTAGCATTTCAAAAATTTTCACTATATTAGTTTTATCTTTAATTCCAATTACTCAAATAATTTACAATTCAATTTATTTTAAATCGAACAAATTTTATGGGAAAATATCACTTACATAATCTTCGGATATTTTAAAATTATTCATTAATGCTAAAAAACTATTGAATATAATAATAATAATTTTTATAACTCTTTCTGTAGAATTCTACAAGTTTCGTCGATTAATTCATTCAAAAACTCACCCTTAATTGTTTATTAATCCCTCTGTCTTTTTTCCTTTCAATGTATCTACACCTGATCACATTTTATTTTATAATTTGAGAAAATTCGAGGAAACAGAATCCATTCGCAAATTTAAAAAATAAATAATTTAAATTTTCTTTTCAATCTTAGTGTAAAGACGGAAGATGTTTAACTGAATATTTTTGGAGACACAAATATAATAGTTAGGGACAATTATATCCACACACTTAAGCCTCGTTGCTTTAAATAGCTCTTGGCAAAATTACTCAATCAAGGGAAGCTATACGTATATCTATACGCCAATAAATTTTCATTTGAAGTCATTTATATTCTTTTATACCTCTCCGACTTGAACATTTTTCAAAATTTCTATTATTTATTTAAATAAAACTATATAAAATTTGCAAATGTGTTTCTGTGACAGTTGGATCCTCAAAATTCTATTTCCTCATTTTACTCAACAAATATTATAATTAGATATTTTTTCGCTTTGAAGGACAATTCACTATTTACATTGAAATATGGTTACAGAGGAAATTAAATAATTGTTGCACTCATACAAATTTCTTAATACAATTGAAAAATGTTATCTTTAACATAACAAACGTGTCTTTTATAATTAATACTTAATTAACAGAATACAAAATTATCATAAAATCCGTATAAGAAAAACACTGAAAACCACACACACAGTACCCAAAAATAAATGTATAACTGAGGAAAAAACAAAGACGCCCCTTTTCGTGGGATTTTTTTATTATTTTACGAAGTACTATAACTACATACTTTATTACAGTATAAGTGAACGGGTCCTTTATTACAGTATAAGTGAACGGGTCCGTTTATGTGTGTGACTAAATTTAGTTTTACAATTATAAAAAAAGAGATTAACATTTATTTACAGGAATCAGCACTGTCGCTTTTCAGTTTCTTCGCGGCTGGTTTATCTTCAGAACTATCACTTTTCGTAAGTAACCTCTCGATTCTTTTAGATTTCAGGTACATCATCGTTTCAGTCGAGGATCTGCAAAAAAAAAAGAACAAGATTATAAAACTTAAGTTTATGCTTCATTCAATTAAGTCAAATAAAAGATAATCACCTAATTGGAGGAATGGCTTCGGCAGACACCTCCATTGCATTTCCCTCAGTTGAACTGCAACTTGAAGACGATGTCGAAGAATAAGGAATGATCTGAACAGTTCTGCCCGTAACTTCCGTTAAAACCTTTTGTTCAGCAGATTCTGAATTATCCACCGGCGTCAAGATGACTGTGTTTGTTTCACTTTCAACTTCCGTTTTGATTTTCTTTCCCTCTTCCGACTTCGACGCCTTTTCTGACTCCGGCTTCGCTTTCAATTTTCCGTCTTGTGTCGGAAAACAGACAGTCGGTAGGCTAATATTTTTATCGCTCTTTGTCTTCTTCATCAACTGAATCAACAACTTCGAAATCTCTTCCCTTTTTCTCGTGACCACAATTTCCTCGAACCAAGTCTTCAGGGTTTTTATTGGCAGCGTGTAATTTTTAATTGGATCCTGAAAAGAAAAACAATTTAAGTTCACAGACATAGAAATGATATTCCACTTTGTCTATTAATAATAGAAAGTAAAATTGTCCTTACTTTGAAAAAACTTTCAACGTATTGAAGAACATAGACTCCACAGTCTGTGAAATTCGACTGTTGTGGAACTTTCGGGCTAGCACCTTTTATCGTATCTTTGGAAAATACTTTTTCTGAACCTTGTTTCGCTATATGCTCACAGAAAAGATAATCGCGCAAGGTTGCGACGACTCGACATCGACTAGCTCCAGCCAGCGAATCGAAAATAAGAATACAAGGTCTGCAAAATAAAGAAAACAAAATCATTTTGTTAGTAGACTTAGAGATTTGCAATTTTTCGGAATTTTCCTGTCCCAAAAAGCCAAATAGTGCATATTTTGAAGTTTTGTTTGAAATTTACATTATCATTCCCTTACAGAAAAGTATTAAAAATGCGAATAAATTTTCAAAAATAATGGTATTGAAATTTTTCAAAAAAATCGTATAATATCGCTTTAAATCTCTTTAAATCTTTAAATCTCTTAAAATTTTTGAAAATCTTTTGAAATTCCTTAAAATTCTACGAAATCTTTTAAATATCATAAAAATCTCTTGTAATCCCTTTAAATTCCTATTAGAAACCTCTTAAAATCGGTTAAAATTATTAAACATCTCTTCAAATCATTAAAAAAGCAGAGAATCTAAATTCTGGGAATTCTTTATAATCCTTCAAAATCTTTGGAAAGCTTCTAAAATCTGTTGAATAAACTGTAAGAACTACATATATAATAAAACAATAATAACATAGCATAATTGTCAATTTCTATTTTCCCTGTAGCTACTCGCATTTCTCTGATTTCCCTGACAATTCCCCCCCCCCCCGACATATTAATTTACAAAATGGAGAAACTTACAGTTTCTCCTCTTTCTCTTGCGTTGGCCGTGAAGGAGATACAGTTTTCGGTGTTTTGGTTGGACTTCCCTCTTCTTCATAATCCTCCTAAAAAGAAATAAAATACGAATTAATAAAACCATTAAAATTAAAAATAATTGAAACCATCAATTTAAAGGGTTAAACCAACGTAGAATTTTCAAAAAAAATCGAAATTTTTTGCCTAAAAGGTGTTTTAGGGTCTTAAAAAAATTACTGGAGTTAACTTCCCGGCCATGGACACAAATCTGAAAAAAAAATATTTTCTGTACTTTATTACTAGTATTATAAATCTCATTTAACAGAATTTCAATTGACTTCGTTACTGCGCCCAAAAAATTCCCGAAATATGCCTATTTTTTCGTGCTCTGCATTGGTTTAACCCCTTAAAAATTTTCAAAACCTACATCATCCTCAGTATCCATTTCCATTTCTTCGTCATCACCCTCAGCCTCGTCTCTCTCAGATCCGTCATCTCCTTGATCTATCGTGATCGTTGTTGTAACAGGCGTGATCGTTGTACTTCCAATTGTAACTGCCTGCAGCTTCATTTCCTTCGCCTTTTTGCTTTTATTTACAGTTTTCTGTACCTCGCTTCCCTTCGTCTTCGTAGATTTCGACAAAACTTTCCCTACTAAACCTGGGAAACAGATTATCGCGAGGAACCAATGAGCGTGCTCGTTAATGGGGATAACTATGAAGTCTTTTTCGAAAATGTTCACATTTTTTGTCCACTTTTGAACTCGCGCGTGACGTTTCGCAGCCGCGGTTTGTGGCATATTGTTGTCGGTTGCTGCCGATGCGTGGGGACTCGTCAATCGTTTGTAGAAATACGAACTGAAGACGTGAGTCCGATTGCGATCCGCTTCTGAGAAAACTTCTGAGGTAAGATACTTGAGGTAAAAATCTATTATCACGTCATTTAAGAATTGATCTTCGCCGAGGCACAAGTAGTCTTCGGTGTTGATCGCTATTCCTCCCTTTGCTGGTGGCGGTGGATAAACCGTTATTCTAGAACGAATAGTGAATATATTACGTAACTTTTTCATTTAATTCAATTTTAAACAATCATTTGCAAGACTTTAGGTAATAAATGATTTGTAAACGTCTTGTGCACATTTATAAATACCATAGAATAGAACTCTACTGCGAAGTCATAAATGGTCAATAATTCTTCTGCGCATGCTTGGGAAACGACCTTCGGCGAAAACGATTTTACAAGAAGTAATTTCGAACAAATCCTTTCAATACAAAGTGTATTTAATTTTTTTTTAAAAAGCATTTCCTAGCAAAAAAATCCATTTTCTATATTGAAACATATATTTGAAAGTTCGGTTAGTCATTAGTTGACAGGTTTTTACTCGTTTACTCACGCGTTGGACATAACTGTAATCATTCCTTGTAATATAAATTTTAAAAAAATCCACTTACGTTTGTATAACTCCATTAGCATTAGAAGCAGTAACAGGTTGTGTAGTATGTCTTCTCGAAAGAACTTGCTGCAGGCACTAAAAAATGTGATATTTAGGAACCACAAAAATATGTAGAAACTTAAATGAATTAAACTAGTTTGAAATCTTACATCTATCGGCGAAGCTCTAACAAGAATGTCGTTGGCTTCTTTTGCATTCAGTTCTTCGAGTTTCGATGCGTACAGTTCTTTCAGCGTTTGATTCGATTCAGAACTGATTACTTCAGGCAAGAGGGTGATTCTCTTTTGTGTATGATCTGAAGAATAAAATCGAGAATGTAGTTTGTCGTCACTTGCGATTAAAAGTATTTTAAATTTGGAAGCCTTCCCATTTGGAAAGTCACCAAATTAAGCATGAAAAATTGCAAAGCTAGAATTATAAATGAACAATTATTATGAATGAACAATTGTGTAACTATATCTTAAGAATTTCAATAAACCAAAGTTTTATTAAAAATACCTAAACTAGCGGGGTCGTAATAGGGGCCTTTTGGATCCTGCATTCCTAAAACTTCCCGTATCATTGCTGCCATATTTGTCGAAGTATAAAAGAAAAGGACTGGCATGGCTTTTCCAAAATGGATGAGAACTCGAACGATCTCTCGGAACTTGACATCCACCGTGACTAATTTCTTATCTGTAGATAAAGAATCAGAAAAAAATAAAAAAAGCTTACGGATTTTAATTTCCAGCTTATCAAGTTTTTTAAAAATAATAAATGAAACTTACTATCTTCTAAAAACGGTACATTGAGTCGTAAACCATGTTCCGACACAATAACATTTTCGATAGGAACATATTTATAGGAACCTATCCTAACTGTACGACACAAAAGCGTCGTATGAATTGAATCTGTCGGGCAACCCAACATTTCATCATCAGACTCCTTATCTCCACCTAAAATAAAACTGTCTCTTTAGAGAAAATCCAATTTAAAAGTTTTCATTAAATTATATTTAAAAAAATAAATAAATAAAACTAAAAATAAAAAAAAGGATCCCAACAAAGCAGACGACGAATATAAAAATGAAAAGAAAGCATACCGCTATGAGAGAGAAAATATAATACATTCAGATTTGAAGGGAAAGAATAATCGTAAGCTTGAGATTAAAAGGTTCCAAATAAATCTGAATGCAACATTTTAGAAGTGATTAAAATACCTTCAATACCCTCTGATGCGGTGGCACTTTGATTCGTAATAATTGGTTCCTTTTTGAGAATAATTCCCAAATCTTCAGGATTCATACCTTCCTGGGTATCCATACAAGTCTGATGTGCTGATTCTTCCAGTTTCGCAGACTTTTCATTCTCGTGTTCCTCATCCGAAGAAATAATCAAGCATTCTGTAAAAATAGATAAAAGATAATCCATAGATAAGCTATATGTTCATGGATAATAAATATAGATTACAATTTAATGTAGATAAGAATTAAAACAAAGTATAATAGAAAATAATTTACTAACAAAAGAAACGGATTTGAAAGTACAATTTTTAATACCTGGCTCTTTAACAGGTTTCTTGATGGCTGGACGACTTCTTGGACGACCTCGAGGTTTGGAAGGTGTTTCTTTCTCGCCTTTTTCAACCTTAGGGAAAGGAATGTCCGCTTTCTTCCAAGTATTCTAGAAAATAATGAACAGCATAATTATACCTTCCACTTTCTCTTCAAAATATCGTTGGAATAAAAAACTAAACTTTAAAACAGGGAAAAAATAATTTAACTAAACTCTAAATAATTCTTACCTCGACAGAATTTGCATTTTCCTTCGTTCCTTTAATCGCATTTGTATCCGACACGGATTTAATTTCCTTTGGCAATTTTCTTTTACACCTTTGACACTGGTTGAACGTCGCAGACAAGAATCCGCAATAAATACAGACAGCAAGCTTTCCTTCTAAATATCTGGGTTCCTAATCCAAAAAAAAAATGCTTAACATCCTAAATTTAAAATCTACAGGCTAAACAACTCTAAATATATATTCTTATTATAATATAACTCAGTAGGGGTTGCTTACCTCAGATTGGGATGAGGAACAGTTACTGATTTCATCACAAGCAAACCTGAAGTGGAAAAAACGTATTAAAATTTTGAATAGTCATATAAACCTTTAAATTCAATTCCAATTATAAAATTTCTTGTTTCCTAAAACAGGACAGAGTAAATATATGAAAAATAAATTACCTAGAAGGGGAACTGTGAACAGAATTTCTCGCAGATTCTTCAGATGCATTTTTGGAATCACTTTGCTCGCTCGAGTCTGCTGACTGTACTTCAACGATGTAATTTATTCCTAAGGTTGGATCATTCACGAGAGAAACGATATTTTCCGAACCGAAGGGAACGTTCACCTAAATAGTAAAAAAAATTAATAGAAAATTATATCTCATTCATTAAATCTTTGTATCACGCGTTATTTGGCTCAAAATTTGAATTTTCGGTTTTTCAAGAAAATTCAAAAAAAATTGTTACGTCAGTTCTGTAGGGCGTTCAAAAAGATATATTTTTCATCCTTTGACTTTAAATTAAATTTCTTTTTTTTTTTTTTTTTTAATTTTTAAAATGCTCCAACTTTTTGAATTTTCATCAAAAATGGCTGGCCAACGAACTGGGCCTTCATTTTAGGACAAGAAAAGAGTATACCAAAGGCCAATCCAATCGGTCAATTCTTTCGAAAATTATCGTGAACGAAAAATAAAAATCTACACACACACAGACATATAGGTAAAATCATGTGTTTTGGGTTCAGGTCACAAAACGTGAAGATTTAACAAAAAATGGGGGGATAAAATTTTACACAAATATAATACATTCTCTGATGAGAATGTAAAAATCGTTACTACGAGTCTTAAATCTTTTAAGTCTACTTTTATCAATTCCAAACATTCACAAAAATGTCCAACACAGGGCAACAAGTCTTTTCAAAAATGTGCAATAAAGAGATATGTTGTCCTCCTTGAGAGGTAACCCGATCGCCAAATAAACCAAAATAAATAAAATAATATATAAACCAAAATCTCAAAATAAAAAAGAAAATAGAAAAAGGAACGAAAAGTAGACATACCCGTACCTGCTCTAGCAAATCCTGGACGGTGCAGTCCTCCACCGGGATGTCGAATGTAATCAGCCTCTGTTCTCCGTCCAACAGGACAACCAGCATTTTCGCAACATTGCCCTCGATCTGCTTTTGGACGATTGCCGTTGATGGGTCTCCGATAACTCTCTGTAAATAAGCGTAGCTCTCGCTTGAATTACCATCTGGATCAGGTTTAGGAGTGCAACTTTGCTGCGTCATCTTGCTCTTCTCCTGGATCTCCGGCGACTCTGCATGCATAATCTGCACATTTTTCTCACTCTGGAGATTCTGCATGGGAGTCGCCTGCCTCTGAGGAGTGACTGGCGTCCTTTGTCTCTGTGGAGTGTTAACAATTCTCCTCTGATCGACTCTCCCAGAATTGACCAATCCCTGTTGCTTCGGCGTGACCATTCGAGTCATTCCCTGCCTCTGCGGCGTCAATTGCCCCGGATTTTGAGGTCTCGGTGTCGACTGTCTTTGCTGAAACTGCGCCCTCTGGGCGGAGATTGGTCTCTGGGTGATAATTGGCGTCTTCGGGGGAGTGCGATAAACTATTTGTTGTTTTTCAGATAACTCGAGTTTCGCCTGGACCTGTTTCAATTTCTCGCGCCTGATTCGCTCGCTGAGATGTTCCATGTCAGCGCTGTTGAGACTGTTTTGATTTTGACCGAGGGAGGACCTTTGGAGGATCGGGGCGGTACTTCTCGGATTTATGTTGCAGGCTTGAACGGCTCGCATGCCTCGAGAGGCGGCATTCGCCTCATTTGTGAGCGAGAGTCTAGGGCGGTTGAGAGTTTGGCCGACCCGGGTCGCTGGATTCACGACCTGGTCTTGGTTGCCTGAAAGGCGAGGATTGCCTACTTGCGGAGAGATCACCTGACCCATAACACTCTTTGCCTTTGCGATGTAGTGGTGCACGGGTTTCTTTTCCATGGAACCATAAACTTCCACGTTTGGCTGCGAACAGTGGCCGCCCTGCGTCTGTACCAAAATCTGGTGGAGATTTAGCGGTTAGAGATTTATTTTTCTGCTTTAGATGCAGTTTAATTAAATAATTAATTCTAATAAATTAGAATTAACCAGAATAAAAATAAGCGATAATTACCGTGGAGAGATTATTATGTTGAGCTTTCGCTGGGGTTTTCACCAAAGCTGCTTGCTTCAAAACCGATTCAGTGCCAACAGCTTTGTTCTCCTGAACATTGACCCAGTGAGACTGTTGAGCTTCCTCGGCATTATTCGCCTCTTTTGTATCTGAAACCCCAAATAAATAAATAAATTAACTATTAATAATATTAATTCAATAAATCGTGAATTGCAAATCTTTCTCTCACCTTTAGCTTCTATAATATTCACAACGTTTTCAGTCATTAAGTGAGTCTCGACAGGATTCGCCTTTATTATAGTTTGAGCAGCAGGTCCTTCGCTTGTTTTTATAATATAGACGTTTTGACTGAAAAAACATAAAGATTTTTTATTACCTTCGTTTAAAAGCCAACAGTTTCCTCTAGTTTTATGTTTCTAACTCATTTTCCTCATTTCGAGATTAGGTATTTTAAACCCTGAGAGTACATCAAATTCTTTGACTTAGAATAATTCAGTAAAATTACCGTTGATCCAAAGGCGTCGTGGATATTTGACCAGCAAGATTAAACGTTTGATGAGAAAAAATGGGCTGATTATTTTGGGGAACAGTGTAAATGATTTGCGATGTACCATTTCGAACGGTGTTAAGGTCTTGAAGGACAATTTGAACACTCTGCCCATCAGTGCACATTCTCTGCACATCTTCCACAGAAATATTAAAATGCTGGGCCATGTTAGTCAGAATTTAAGTAACGAATCGAGATTTTTTTTCATTTATCGTTAGCCGGTTGTGAAGTTTCGTTCCTAATACACCAAAATACACCAGCCCGTCAAAATCATCTCTGTGAAGCGACGCACTGGTATCTGGAAATGTGACCTATCAACAAAAAGTTAAGATTATTTTAATTACTTACTATTATTTAGTAACATTAATATTACATCACATGCTTTTCGAAATTCGCTTTCTTTAAATCCTCACTAGTTTAAACTAGGAAACATTTGGAATTAAATTTTAAATATCAACTAAAACTGAATCTAGAATGGAAAATCATTAATGTGAGAGAAATAATTAAAGAGAAATCTAAAGTCAAGAGACTTGTCTGTTTAAATTTCTTCTTTTAAATTTAATAACCACATTTTCAGAAACCACTGCAATTTTGATAGTGTACACATTTAATTTTGAATGCAGTTTTCAAACACTCAAAATTCAATGAGTGCCTTTTTCTCTTTCCAGTAAATTAATCAAGTGATTGGTGTAATTAATACAGAAAGATCACTTGAAAATATAATTTTATTATAAGAATTTCTAAGAAAGGTCAAATGAATTTTTTTTCATCTTTCTGAAATTCTTCTTAAAATCGTTTCAAATTTGAAATGAATTTGAAACGATTTTAAAATCGAAAGGCTTTTAAATTTGGAAACAATTTTAGTAGCATTACCCAGTTTTTTTAATTATACGAATTATTCAGAATTCGTACCAAATTCATCAAAAAAAAATAATAATTTTATTAAACTTTCTATAATTTGAAAAAATTCGTTTTAAGCTGTGAGATTTTTATTCATTGCGAGACAAATAAAATCTGAGAATCTTATTTGAATCACAAAACAGAATTCAATTTCCGTTGGTCAAAGTATAATTAAATGTTAGAAAAAAAAGGTTTTCAATTCTTTTTGATCAATTAAGAAATAGTTTTTTCAATTTTTATTAGAATTCGAATTAAATTCACGTACAGTAACAGTCATGTATGCCTTCCTCTGTAAACATGTCAACACAACCTTGATTTCCATAAGATTCTAATAGAAACCAGTGTCGGGTGGACATGTTTACAGAGGAAGGGATATATGTTTGTTACTGTACCTAATTTAATGAAAAAATTCCCTGAAATATTAAAATTAATCGAGCTTTCGTACCAAAATAAATTCTACGAAAATCTCAATTAAATCAGTAAATTCTGAATTACGTTAAACATAATTAATTAATTAGAAATAGATAATACCTTAGATCGTACACAGTCATATATTTTATTGATTTTTTTACAAGAAAATATGAAATGCGTAATCTATTTCTATTTTTTAAAAAAGGTCGATTAAGTTGAAATAACTATTGTACCTTAATTCTCAAAAGTAGTAACTAAAATTCCCGAACTGGTGGGAAATGAATTTCTAAAACTTAGAAATATATTAAAGATTACTTCACATTAAAAAAAAAATAATTAATCAAAATATATTATTAATGTAATATTAATATTATATTTAATATTATATTCAAATATTTTTTCAGAAAAATAACTGAAGCTTAATTTTCTGAAAAGTTACAAATTTTCCTTCGTTTTTCTATTCGGTTCGGAATAATGAAGTGTTAAATAATTTCTGATGCAATGATTTTTCGAACTTAAATTATAATAAAAAAGAGTAATTACCAAAAATACAAAACACAAACAATCTTTAAAAATTAAATTAAATTAAATTCCTAAAGAAATCGAGTTAAAATTACTTAATAAAAAAGTACCAAAATTTTTCGAAAAATAACAAGCATGTTTGCAAATTAAATAAAAGTATAGTCACTCAATCAATTATATTGACGAAATGCTCCAATAATGTAATCAGACATCCAAATAAACTGCAAAGCTCATGCAAAAACCTGTAAGGGAATATTCAGGAGAACGAAAAGCATAAAGTCACATAAAGTCGACGGTTAAAGAAATACCTATATACATAAAGCACCAAAAATCGGAGAAGATTCGCAATTTTCACCATAGATTTATAAACTTTTCCCTCGCGGATAATTGAGAAATATTTACACTTTTATCAAGGCGAGACCGGGTGATGAAGAAAATGGTTAGAAAAACGTGAAAAAAGGGAGAAAAGTATGCTTTTTAACGATATCGTTAGGAAACGATGCGCAATGAGGAACAACAATTGGGAGAATAAAAAGACTTACGAATGGTGGATGGAAAGAAAACCACTAATCTTGTCGAAAGCGAGTCGCTGTTGAATCGCCAAAAACTATTTTTTCATGTTCACTTTGATAAAATAACAAATGCACTTCGGCATTTGTGTCGTAAAAACTTCCCGAAATGCAAAATGCAACCAGCTCGAGCCGCAAAAGTAGAGGATTACGCCACTTTCAACAAGCTTCCGGTCTGGGTGTTCCTAAATTCACTAACCGTCGCATAAAGACCGATGAGTCAATCGTCAAGAAGAGAAAATCGACTGGAAGAAAGACGCGGCAACCTGGCGGCGACGAGCGGAACTACGTTTGAAATTTCGCGCTAAATGTAATTCTGGACAATTTTAATAAAAATCTTCGTATTCTTGAATTGATATATAGATTTTTGGGATTCTTCTATGAAAAGTGCTGTGGATGTTATTAAATTAGAGAATTGTGCGAAATATGTCTTAATTTCGGGAATTCGTGGAATAATTAATATTAATCAATGGAAATTGTTAATAATAAAATCACTTTTTGCGGTTAAAATTGTTTAACTTTATAGTAGAATGAGTATTTTAATAGAAATGTTAAATTGTAATGTTTTTTGTCATCGTAAGGGGGGGAATTTATTAAAAATGATTTTTTTTTTCGAATAAAGAGATATTTCTATTTTTACCAGTTTTATTTTTACCTGAAAGAGTAATTTTACTTAGGAGAGGAAGTTTTAATTAAAATAAGTATTATCCCTTGATTTGCAGTTAAATACATTGATTCCGGGGGCCAGAATTCAAATTCTATATTGGTAGGAATTAGTAAGTTTGCAGTTAATAATTGTAATAAATATGATAAATATAATAAATGAAAAATAATAATAATGCAATATTTCCTACTAACATTGAGTTTTATTTACACTATTACCTTTTTCAGGGGCGGCGCAAAAACCAGTCGGGGATTTCCCCCCCAGTTAAGAACTTTAAGCATTATTAATTGTTTAACTAACAATATTTGAGCTTCGATAATTAGATTTCCATAAAATAATAAACGGAATGAAAAACCTATAACTAATCAAACACGATGACACTCCAGAAATAAAAACTGAAAAAAACGTGTTGTTTAGACTTTAAGGTTAGAAAGTTAGTCGTTTTACCATTTTTCGAAAAATGAACTTTCAAAGCTTCCAACTTTCAAAAATTTATAAAATACCCTTAATTAAGTAAATCCTCACTTCCCCAAATAAATTCGGACCATTTGTTGTTTAAAAAACACAAAAACAATAAACAAAATTCAAATTTCGCGCCATTGGCCTTCAGTTTCCAAGTGAGCGATTTTCTTGTCCAGAATCGCTCCAACGGAAAGGACCAATGACACCTTCCTATTGAAGCTTCTGATTGGATAATTCCCGTAGATTTCATTTTTGAACGAAAATCGGCTTCAAATTTGAGATTAAGACACCGTTTTCAATTCTTTTTTAACCTCAATCAATCGGAATCGTATCCGTATGGCCGTGTGTTCCAAAATCCGAAAACCGTCGATTTTCTCTTTTGACAGTTCATAACCGTAACCGGAGAATAAACCGTTTTTTAACCATCAAAACATAAACACGTGGTTTTATTGTTTACAAATATTTTTTTTGTTAGTACAACACGTGGAACGAAAATTTGCAGCAAATTTGTCGAGATTTCGAAAAAGAGGAATATTTTAAGTTTGGAAATGCTCAGAAATGTATAAAATGTACGAAAAAAAAGTACGAGGAATTTTTGAGGTTATATTTTTACTAGCAAACGAAACTTGTCTTTAGAGAGGACTAAAGTCACTTTTTAAACTTCTATTGTTGATTTTCAAACATTGACGATACTCAGAATTGGGATAAGGAGGAAATTTTAGTGCTTTGAACATTTTTTTAACGTAAATTTAATGCTTTTAAAACTTACCTTTTAAATGCCATCGACACCGAAGTTATATTCACATGAAACTATTTTTGTGTATGTGTGTCACATGTATATAGAAAATAGCACACACGCACACTATTTTACTATAGGAATAGTTTTAGGTAGATTCAGAAATTTATTAAATTAGAATGATAAATTAACATTTTTCTTGATTTTTTATTAGTTTTAGGAGCCAGAGTTTACTTTATTTTATTTTTATTATAGGAAGATGAAATTATTCGATATCATAAGCTTTTATCCTAATGTTATAGGTTAGATATATAATAAGTTGCAATTTTACAACCTGTTGTCATTGAAAAGCTTATATATATATCGCTTATGTGTTATATATTCATTATCGAGTTCCTCTGTAATAATAAAATAATCTTTTCTAATCACTAGTTATATTTAAGGGTGTTGGAGCCAAGTCCTAATCAAAAACTTCGATTTTCTTTATTTTACTCAACAAATATTAAATTTAGAATTTTTTTCTTCTGTACAATTAATCAACTTTTAACCAGAACTATTCGTCCATTAGCGAGAAAATATCTAATTCAAATAATTTCTAAGTAAAATGAAAAAATACAAAAATATTAAAAATAAAATAAATATAAAAATAAATTAAAAATAAACATATTCAAAAATAAAATATATTTTAAATAATATATTTATATTATTATTATTATATTAATATATAATAATATATATTATATTAAATTATATTATTATATCATTATAATATATTTTATATTTATATATTTAAAATAATAATATTCAAATATAAAATATTCTAAAATAAAAATATTCAATTTCGAAGTTAGATTTTGTATTCTTCATTTTATGCAAAAAGTATCGAAACTAAATATTTTTACTAAATATTTTTTCTCTGACTCTGCACACAGTCTTATATTTGAAAAAATATTGGAGCTTCAGAGCGAAAAAATATTTATCTATAATTTTCGTTGAGTAAAATGGAGAATGGAATTTTGAGTTTGACAATTGGGTAACATATTTTTAAAATTTTAGTCTCGTATTTTTAAATTGTTAGAATTGTGGGCTCGAATTTAATAAATTAAAATTTTCTGCTGCCAAAAACGGAGTTCCTTGGAGGCTTTCAAAAAAATTTTGGATTTTAAAGGTGTTGGAGCCAAGTTCTAATCTAAAAATTCGATTTCTTCATTTTACTCAACAAATCTTAAATTTGCAATTTTTTTCTCTGTAGAATTAATCAATTTTTAACTAGAATTATGCGTACAGAGCGAGAAAATATCTAATTCAAATATTTTTTAAGTAAATGAAAATATTGAATTGTAAAGTTAGATTTTGAATTCTTCGTTTTATGGAAAAAGTATCGAAACTAAATATTTTTTCGCTCTGTAAACAGTCTTTATATTTGAAAAAAGATTAGCGCTACAAAGTGAAAAAATATTTATCTATAATTTTCGTTGAGTAAAATGGAATTTTGAGCTTAACATTTGGGTCCAACGCCCTTAATTTTTTTTTCTCAAAAAAAAGTTGTAGCTTTTTTAGTTTTCAAATTATGGACGTTAGACCCAAAAGTTAAACTCAAAATTCCATTCTCTATTTTACTCAACGAAAATTATAGATAAATATTTTTTCGCTCTGTAGCGCTAATCTTTTCTCAAATATAAAACTGCATACAGAGCGAAAAAATATTTAATTTCGATACTTTTTCCATAAAACGAAGAATTCAAAATCTAACTTTAAAATTCAATATTTTCATTTTACTTAAAAAATTCATAATTCTTGTTAAAAATTGATTAAGCGTACAGAGGGAAAAAATTCCAAATTTAATATTTGTTGAGTAAAATGAAGAAATCGAATTTTTAGATTAGAACAACTCCAAGACCCTTAAATAGCAAAAACGACTTTTTATTAAAAAAAATCGATTTCGATTCGTTTTTTATTTCAACTCGTGCTCAGTTTGTCGGCTTTTGGAAGTTTTTAATGAAAATTTCAAAAAAGCTACAACTTTTATTTGACTTACAAGAATTTTTATTCACTTTTTATTTGATGTTAGGAAGTTGAGAGTAAATAAATATTATTTAATGGAAATAGTCTTCTTTATTAAACAAACAAAGATACCAACACGATAATGGTAATAATACTGTCGATTTAAATACGAAATTACAGAAAGTTGATAGTCATGCTAAGGCTTTTATTTTTGTCTTAAAAACTATTATAAACTATACAATCTCGTTTAATTATTTAAATATTTGGTCATTTTGTTATTTTATTAATGCATAGAGACAATTTAATATTAATCCCTGAATCATTATTACCACAGATTTGTATCTTATAATAAAATAAAAGTATAGACAGTTTTTTTCTTCATATTCTTAATGAACTTCTTGTCTCTCTTCTTAAAAATTATTGAGGTAACAATAGCAACTGTGATACTAGCTATTTGCTAGAGGATTTTCTTATCGTACGTAATACTATTTTAAGTAAAGTTCCTATTCTCCTTTCCTTTTTTTTTCTTCGTTAGAATTGTTGAGTGGAAGAGACGAATCCGCGGCCAAATCATCATCCTGTTTAAAAAAACAAAAAAACATTTATTAAAATATTTCATTAACACTGAATTTTTTTTTTTAAAGAAAAAGTTTGAAGACTTTTTTTTAATGAATAAAATATTGTTTACCTCTGTTATCCTATCGTATTTTCTCTTATTTTCCGTCTTCACTTCTTTTCCATTGAATTCTTTCTTGACCTGCAAAAAATAATCCTGTATTTATATTTTGAAATATTTTAAAGTTTACTTATGCAAAACTAGAGCTTTTTTAAAAATGAAAGCGGGGATCTTCCTGTCTCTGTCTTTAAAAATTGTCGAGGTAACACTAGCGATTTTGATACTAGCTATTTTTTTGACTTAAGTAATATTATTTTTAATATATTATACCTCTACTCTGTTGTTAGAATTATCGGGTGCAGGAGCCGAATTCGCGGCCAAAGTATTATTCTGTTTGAAAAAAAAAACATTTATTAAAATATTTGAATTTAAAAAAAGTTTAAAGACTTTTTTTTAATTAATAAAATATTGTTTACTTCAGCAGGCTGATCGTATTCGAACTTAATTTGCATTTTCACTTCTGGATAATGCAATTGATCTCGTTGATTGGCCTACAAAAAATAATTTTCTATTTTTCTATTTATACTTTACAGACTTAAAAAAAAAATTATACGAAACTCCTTTTTTTAATTCTCAAAACAATTTTAAATAAAAATCTTGTTCTTTCAACCCAGTCAATTACTAAAATTACAGGATTACTAAAAAGTATCATCCTGTTTGAAAAAAAAAAACATTTATTAAAATATTTCATTAACACTGAATTTAAAAAATTTGAAGACTTTTTCTTAATGAGTAAAATATTGCTTACCCCTGTTTGAAAATCGTATTTTATCGTAATTTCCGTCTTCACTTCTACTCGGTTGAATTCTTTCTTGACCTGCAAAAAATAATCCTTTATTTATATTTTGAAAAACTTAAAAGCGTACTTATGCAAAATTATAACTTTTCTAAAAATAAAAACGGGGATTTTCTTGTCTCTGACTTTAAAAATTGTCGAGGTAACACTAGCGATTTTGATACTAGCTATTTTTCTGACTTAAGTAATATTATTTTTAATATATTATACCTCTACTCTGTTGTTAGAATTATCGGGTGCAGGAAGCGATTCCATGGGCAAGGTATCATCCAGATCGTCTTCGCTTTTAATTTCCATCTTCACTTCTGGTTGACAGGATTCAACTTCTTGCTTGATCTACAAAAAATAATTTTTTATTTACACTTTAAAAACTTAAAAAAAAAGAACAAAAAAACTTATAAAAAAACCCCTTTTTAAATTCTCAAAACAATTTTAAATAAAAATTTCCTTCTTTTAACCTTTTTTTCAACTAACATTACAGGATTACTAAAATTACTTAAAAATTACTCTGAATTACTTCAAGTTCCATTCCTCTATCGAAAGGATTATCAGGAGATGCTGGCGTGAGACTTGGGAATGTTTGCGGCCTTTGGTTTGGTGTCGATGAATAGTACATTGCCTGTTAAAAAAATCATTTTAATTATAAATTTCCATTGAGTGAGTATAGTTGAAGAACTATTTAAATTAGATTTTTACCGGTTCATCTCCTCGGTCTCTGGGATTATCAGGCGAGGCTGGCGAGTAGGTCAGTGATCCTGACGTATAAATTGTTGGTGTTGGAATATAAGATGGTAACATTGGCGAATAATCTAGCGATGTGGGCAAATACCTTGGCCCATAGCTAAACGAATATCCTGGCGATGTAGGTGAATATCCTGAGTCGAAGCTTGTCGAATATTGTCCTGATGTAGGAAAATACGTTGGCGGTATAAACCTATAAAGTGGTGATGTAAGCGAATACCTTGGCGGTGAATTCATATAATATGGTGATGTACGCGAAAACCTTGACGGTGAATTCATATAATCTGATGATGTAGGTGAATACGTTGGCGTTGAAGGGGTATATGTTGGCGATGAAGGGTAACATGTTAGCGTTGAAGGGGTATATGTTGGCGATGAAGGGTCATATGTTGGCGTTGAAGAGGCATATCGTGGCGTTGAAGACGTATATAATAGCGAAGAATTCACTGATGATGAAGGCGAATAAGTTGGCGGTCCATTCCACCAATCCATCGACCAAGGTCGCCAAGTAAATCCTGGCGAAATTGTTGGCGACGTAGGCGAATCCCTTGGCAGATTGTTCAGCAAAACTTGCTGCGATGTTGACACTTGTGGCGAATTGGTCGGTGACCAAATTTGTGCGGAAGCGAAAACTGAATTGTGGTTTGTCCAATTTTCTGTCAATGTAGACGAATGTTCTGCTGATGTAGACGAATATGCAGGTGATGGAAGCGAATAATCTGGGGATGTAGGCGGCAGTGAAGGCGAATAATTTGGGGATGTAGGCGGCAGTGAAGATGAATTATCTGGGGATGTAGGCGGCAGTGAAGACGAATAATCTGGCGTTGAAGGCATAGAATCAGATGACCCAGGATTAGAATCTGGAAAAAAATATATTGGCGAAGTGCGTGTCAATATATCAGACGGATAATCTCGACGTATAGGCGAATAGATTGGTGATGTCCGTGCAAAAACGCTTGATGATGGTAGTGAAAATTGTGCCGAAGTTGGAGAAAATTCTCGCTCGCAGTCAGAAAGTACTGGCGAGAATGTTGGCGCATAGTGTGGTGTTGAATTAGCTGTTGGCGAATACTTTGGCAAATTACCCAGTGCTACCAGCGCTCTCTGTTTAAAATATTTTTTTATTAATTTATAAACTTCTACTGACTGAATCAATTTTAATTATTGAATAAGTTCTTACAATGAGTACTGATAGATTTTGTTGTTGATTCGACATTGGTGCTTCAGACATTTCATTGGAAGGATTTTCCGATGATGCTGGTATTTCCTCCGCCTATAAAAGTTATAGTCATATAATAATAATAACAAAAAAATACTAATATCTAATGAAATCAGTAGATCAATATTTAAGTAATCTTTCTTACAAATCCTGCGACGTCATTATTGTTGGTCGATCCTGGCGATTCTGCAACATCCTATCGAGAAATACAAGATTAATTCAGATTCTAAGATAAATCTAATTTCGAAACGAAATATAATTTTAAATTATGAGGAATATGATTGCTTACGGAATTGCACGGAGATTCTATAAGATCCTGTCTGGCCTGTAAAAAATTTGATTTACGAATTTCGATTAGATTTAGATTATTATTTGGAGTACAATTATTTGTGAAGAAAAAAAATTCTTACGTTGTGTTCATTGTTGTTTCCTGTGACTTCAACCACGTAATTTACATCATCTTGTGGATGGGTTACGAAAAAAACAGTCAATCTGGCCGAGGGTGATAAACATATATTGAGCTAATTAAAAGAAAAAAACAAAATTAAGTTTTAATGCATTAGTTTCGTTTTAGTTTAACGGTTTTGGGTACAAATTCCAATCTCAAGATTTCGTTGAGTAAAGTGAAGAAATTGAATTTTGAGCTCAAATTTGGATCCAATACCTTCAAAAGTAAAAAAAAAAATAAATAAAAGTTCTTTTACCCTGTCTACCAGTTGTTGAACTGTACATCCATTTGGTATATGAGAAAAGGTGACTTCAGTTTCTTCCATACTGTCATATCTTACAAGAAATTTCACTTCTAATGAGTTAACGTGTTCCCTGACGAAAGTAGTTATTGGATCTTCTATTAAGCAGTACACAAAAGACGGAATATCATCTTCTTCATCGGAAGAAAAATCTGCAATTAGTTCAGGAGATGGCGATTTTATATCCTCCATTGCGTTACATTTTTGTCTTGGTGCCATCGTTGGTTGTTGCTTTCTTTTCTCGTCAAAAACCTACGATTCAAATTTAAAAATCAAATTGTCGTCAGGTTTAGCTTTAATTGTAAATATCAGGGAGTCTATTAAATTGTATCCATAAAATTCTAGGGCAATTCTCGCATTTTTCTCGCTTATAGATATAAGTTGAAACTTTAAATAAATAAAACTGTAAAAAACATTAACTTTAAATAAATTAAACTTGAATCAGTAAAAAATCTACTGGAAATCAGTGAAAAATCACTGAAATTTTCAGTATTTTAGTGGCGATTACTGACAATTTTGGTGACTTTTCACTGATTCTCAATGGATATTCACTGAATGAAAACAGCGATTTAAGAATTTTAAAGAACTTGAGATTTTTAAAAAATGCAGAATTTAATGATTTTCAAGAAATTTTACTAGATTTCAAGAGATTACAAGTGATTTCAAGGACTTTTTAAAGAATTCTAGCGAGTTATTTAAAAGTTATTTTTAAATATTTGAATGAATTTGAGGGGATTTCAAAAGATATTAAAAAAATTCAAAAAATTTTAGATATTAAGGGATTTCAGAAAATTTAAAGGATTTTAAGAGACAACAATCAATTTTAGCGAATTTCGAAATATTTTAAATGAATTTAAAGAAGTTTTTAAAAAAATCAAGTGGAAATTTCACAAGATTTCTAAGATTCAAAAATATTTAGATTGATTATTTGGAAAAGTTTTCTCAAACCAGAAATTCACTTTCCGCATCAAAAATAAAATCAAGGACAATTTCCGGACTTTTTTTTCATTTCCCGGACAATTTTCGCATATCTTTAAGTTCCGTACAGTAGACACCCTAAAAATTCAAAAGGAAATTCTTTCTTGAAAAATATAAAATGCGTTTTAAATACACATGTCTTGAATTCTCCAAAAAACGACAAAATCGCCAGTTTCAACCGTATTTTTCTTTTATATTTTGAAATTCGAAAAGTAATTATTATTAAGTTTGCAAAATCAACACTTTGATTTTCGAATCAATTGCAAGAACAATAATGTTCATTCATTTCCAGTCAAAAAAAAAGTTTTAAAAACTAATTAAATTTCGTAACTACTTATTAGGAATTGTGAACAATTTTCCCAACCTGAAACCGTGCACGGAATAAAAATGACTCGAAGCTTTCGTGAAGCTTTTGGAAGCTTTGCAGAAGATGCTTCTGGATTTCAAAAAACTTCCTGATAATTATTACGATTCCAAAATCGAGGACTGGATGATTTTTAGCATTTTTCAGAAGACACAGAACAAAGTTATGATTTACTTACCAATTTTTCTTGATAGGACGTTTCTAAATTGTTGAAAAATGCGAAAATAAAATGTTACACTACGAAATCCACATTGGCACATTCTACATGTGTTGAAAACGTGGAAATGGAAAATTCCTTCGACCAAAGGTCCAAAGCTTTGCTACGACACAATCACAATGTACAAAACAAACTTACACAAGACTGCACAAGATTGGAGTATTGGACAGGCATAAACACGCAGGGTGACCAATTAGTTCGACAAAAAAATCCCAATCAAGCGCTGGAAAATTCACTAAATTTTCACTAGATTTTATGCCAGAGGCGCGAAATTCAAATGATAACAGTTGTACAAACAGCGAAAAGCAATAATAATCCTGTTTATAATACAAATCTTACAATTCACAAGTCTTCAGTGTCTATAGAGACACAATAGTAACGATAACAATAAAAACATATATGGGCTAAAGCCTTATGTATTCATTATTGAAAAATAAAAATTCCCATGACCAGTTCAGTACCGTACCAATGGAATAAATATTGTTGACCAATCAGATTATTGCATTACACTTGAAAAAAGGAAAATGGAACTGGAATAATGAAATATCCAAAAATCTTAAAATTCACTAAATTTTTCACTAAATTAAGGTGTCATACCTGGAAAATAAAATTGCTTGCCCAATGGAAATGAATGAAGATTTTCTGTTTTGCAAGCGGAAAAACCTTTTGGCGGGAAATTTTGAATGATCATTTTATTTTCTTTATTATAAAATATAAAAATTGCATTGGAAAATTTTGATTTAAGTAACATAGTGTTTTTTCTTTGTTAATTGTTCCAATGCAATTTTTCTAATTTATAATAAAGAAAACAAAATTATAATTCAAAACTTCCCACCAAAAGGTTTTTCTGCTTGCAAAGCAGAAAAAATTCACTAAATTGTGCCAATTGCTGAAAAAAAATCACAACACGGGTTTGAAAATCACTAGATTTGTGAAAAATTCAGATTGGTCTGTTTTGTGGACGCCATTTTGAAAATGAATGAAAATATTCGTTCGAGCGGGAAAATTTAAATTTGCCCAATTAGCGAATTGAAAAATGTTATTTATAATTAGGAAAATTACATTGTATCTTAGGAATAGAAGTTTAGATTCCAAAGCAAGTATTAACTGCATTAATTAAATTTATTAAATTACTATAGTATATTTCCTTTAATTTTAGAAATTTTCAATTTGAAAAGGTAGGGATTGGATAATTAATACATAATCTTAAGAGTATGTGGTAATTATTATAAGGGCAAATTTAGTTTTCTCAACTTCACCTCCGTAAAAACCAAAGATATATCTGGTAAAAACCAAGTAAAAACTAAAAAAAAAACAACAAACTATTTATTAAAAACTTTTTTTTCTTGGACGGGAAAATTTGTATTTTTAACTGTTATTTTTTCAATTTGAAGGAGAGGAATTTGTATTGAATGTTTTTTGATTCTAAAAAGTTTAGAGTAAATAAATTTTGTTTAATGGAAATAGTCTTTATTAAACATTATATTCAAAATGTTACCAATATAACGCTCTCGATTCAAAAAAGAAATGACAAAACATTAATAGTCCTGGTATTGCTAACTCTTAGTTTTACCGTATAAACTATATTTAACTATACAATCAACTCGTTAAATTATTTTAATATTTGGTCACTTTGTTAATGTCTTAATGCATATAGAAACTGTATATAATAATAATTCCTGAATCCTTATTACTACAGACTTATTTATTAAAGTAAAATGAAAGTATTGTCAGTTTTTTTTCAGAATCTTAACGAACTTCTCGTCTCTCTTCTTAAAAATCATTCATGAAGCGAATAAGATGGTTAAGTCAGCGAATAAGATGGTGAAGTCGGCGAATAAGATGGTGAAG
>CAJFCO010017447.1:10216-33454 GCA_904066015.1 Synergus gifuensis | reverse complement strand
TAGCGTTGCAGAGAAAAAAATGTCGGTAAGGTAGGGATCGGGTAAGTGTTACATGGCCTTAAGTGATTTACTTTTGGAGGTTGACAGCATATATTATCATTTTTGCTTTTCACATGAATTCTTTTATTATTTTTCCCATTAAGATGACACGTTGGATGAGGACAGGTGATCACGAATTCCTGCAAAAATAATTTAAGAAAAGACTGGTTCAAATAATTGAAATCGATCTTTTATTTCTTTTCTGTTATTCTTCGACTTGTTTTAGATAACTCTTTAAAATTCCCACCCCGGACTTGTTTTTAAAGAATTATTATTTTATTTAGTTGTTAACATTTCATATAAAGAGAGAAGATGAAAGATTTCAATATTTACGATATGGATGGCTCAATACAAATAAAAGGTCATTTTCACGTCCCCGTGCCAAAAAACATATTTTTAGTATTTTTTTGCAACTTTTGTGCTTATTATTTTAAAATGAAGTATTATCTACTAATATTCAAACTTACGAATGTTGAAAATCAATTTAGAACTGAATGGCAGACCTAAAAGCAGGCAAAATGCCCACTACTGTCCCTGTCCCCAAGGCACTTACGATATTTTACTTGTAATCTATATTCAATTTTTCTTGAGTTACACTATGAAAAATACATTTTTTATTAAAATATAAGCCTAGTAATTTGATACGCATTCAAATAAGGTATTTTCATACCGAGGCAGAAAATTTTCAGAGTTTGTTATTTTCTGCCACAAAACGGTTCATCCTTGAAAATAGCTACCTCCAACTGCGTGACCACTTTGATTTTCGTACATTTGACACTTTAGACAATAGAAAAAAATTAGTTTCGAACCCAAAATCGATTATTGCCATCTCAACATTCGTAGTAGCCAAAATTGACCTTTTTTTTTAGATGTATAATATCAGGTATGAAAATATCGATATTGGTCAAATAACATCGTTATTTCGATATCGATATTGCATCACTATTGCTAACTATAAAGCATGTCAAAAATATGACACTACGCTATACTAGAATATCTTCGAACGTCTTTCAATTTCTTGCGCACTGCTAAATAATTGATTTACTTTAAATGTAACAGTTGTTGGGAATATAGAGCATTCCCTAAAATTGTTCCATTGCTATCTACAATACCACATCCAGTGTCATCACAGCTTGTTTCAATACCCAACACAATCAAGTTTTTTTCATTTGTAACTATGCTTCGCCTAAACAGGTAAACACATTGATTACGTAGTGTGTAGTTTAGACCAATCACGGGAAAGAATCTCAATGTGCGAATCATTTTTGTTGTTAACAATATTCACAATATCACTATAACTCTACAGCTTTACAAAGAGCAGTCTTTTATACATCTATCTACGTTATACTGTTGGTGGCCCCGCGTTGTTTCCTGTAATAATAGAAAATATATATTTAATTGAAAAAAATTCAAAATAATTGGATACATAACAAAATTCGCAAGATTTTAATATAATTGAAATTTGAAAGAATTGAAAAAAAAATTGCAAAGAATAGTTCGAGGTAAATTCAAAGTAACTAAAAATTATTCGAAAGGGAACTTCCATAAACCACGTGGCCCAATTCTGGCCACTTTTTGACCCTCCTCCCTTCACCTATGTGGTCTACCGTGTCATTCTCGTTGTCCCCCCCCCTTTTCCTAGGGTGCCCAATGGTTTTTTAAAGGCCATAGCTGGGTAAGCATGGTATCCGGACAATAAGTCCAAACCGAAAAGTCCAGACCGAAAATTCCAAAGTTATTAAATGTCCAAAATAACATTTTTCAATTCATTCGGGTATCCGGACAATAAGTCCAAACCGAAAAGTCCAAAGTTATTAAATGTCCAAAATAAAATTTTTAAATTCATTCGAATCGGTTTCATGACAATCGCACCGGTTTTCAGAACGAGAATTTATTATTATTTTTCATAACCTTCATTTGGAAGAGACATTTCGGACGTAAGCAATATTAGCTCTCAAAATTTTTCGTTATGGCACTTTCCACATTAGAAATTATCAAGGTCGGTAACAAAATTTACGGGCATTTAGATGGCTTTTTGAACCGCGGATCCGATTCAAAAGGAAACGTGAAATATTGGAAATGCCTGTACACGCCACAATGCTCGGCTCGTTTGACGACTGTGAACACAGGACGAAGTTTGATGGTACGCAAAGGTGGTTCAGCAAGCTCATATGATGGTGGTCACGGAGCTAATTCAGAAGAAGTCGAATCGCTTCGCATGATCTATTAAGCGAGAAAATCCGGAACGTCCGCCGTCGGCTGTGATGAGGGAAGTACAGGACGCAAACTTGGCTGTACAAGCCCGCCTGCCGAACTGCGATAACATTAGAAAAGCTATTCAACTGGAACGTTTGCGACACTTACCTTCGAACCCCACAAATATTCAAGATTTACAAAGTTATGATCTACTATAATTAGAATTAAATTGGGAAACTCCGTCTTACATTACTTTCGTCTTACATTTCAGAAATACCACATGAATTTACAAAATCCTTGGCTGATGAAAACTTCTTGCTATATGATTCGTATGAGGACGAAAGTTACAATTTAGTTGGCTGTGTCGAATTTTAGTATTTTCTACACGCAAAAATTTGAAAATTCTCTTCAGATCTGAAATTTGGTATTTAGATTGAACATTTCAAACGGTGCCCTCTATATTTTTCCAACTGTTCACTATCATGGGATCGGTTATGCAAACATACAGGGAAGCGGCGCGTAAAATTGCTCTACCTCTTGTCTATACCCTCATGGAAACCAAAAAAGTAGAGGCCTACTCAAAAATTATAGAAGTAACCCTATCACTCGCTGAAGCTGCCATCCTGTAACTATTATGACAGATTTGAGTTGGCGATTATCAATGCTGTAAAGAAGCACTTCAACGAAGGTGTTATACGACTTTGTTTTTTTCATCTCTGTCAAAGCGTACATCGCAAAATATAAGCGGAAGGTCTTCAACAGCAGTACGGCAATGAAAATGATGCGAGTATCCGCGAAGCTGCACGTAGCATGTGTGTCTTAGCTTTCGTGCCCTCCGAAGATGTTCCAGATATATTTGATGTCTTTTTTAATGAAGTGCCCAAAAATTTCATGCCCATAGCTCAATACTTCGAAATTAATTACGTACGGGGTATTAGAGCTATTAGTAGAAGAAAAGCAGTAAAAGTACGATATGAACCAGCTCTTTGGAACCAATATCATTCAGTTCTTCAAGGAATAGCACGTACCAACAACGCTTCCGAAGGTTGGCATAACCGTTTCCAAATATTAGTCGGGCGGCGTCATCCAAGTCTCTACAGCTTTCTGACTGAGTTACAAAAAGAACAAGCTGATATTGAATATATGTTACGAGAGCTAAGTTTAGGAAAGAAATTGAAAAGTTTGCCTAAAAGCAACTTGCAGCGAGTTGAGGAACAGATTTACAGCATTGTGAAAATTTATCAAGATTATGTCGATGAAGAGAAAGAACTCGAATATATTAAAAGTATCGGTTACCATATTCATATGTAAATCAAGATGTAATACATTACTATAAATTTTGTGTTATTGGACATTTAATAAATGTGGACTTCTGTATGGATATTTCAGTTTGGATTTTCTTTAGTTGTGGACTTTATAGTCTGGACTTTTTGGTCTGGACTTTTCAGTTTGGACTCTTTGTCATACAATCCGCTTCGGTATCTGATTGGTTTCTATTGGCGCGTAGTTTAAAATGCTAAAAATATTATTTTATGTGCAATACGCATGCGCAATTGATGTGACGCATGCGCAATTGGTGTGCCATTTGGGAAGAGGAATTTCGTCGATATTGGGAAAGTGTCTGGTCTGGATTTCGTCGATATTGGGAGATTCGAGTGTACCCTGCATTAATGCCTTCCTTTATCGTGCTAACAAATTAAAATCTACAGAAAAACAGACAGACATACATAGAGAGACAGACAGACATACAGACACATTCATAAAAACATATTTTTTGGGTTGAGTGGGTCATAAAACGTGGACATTTGACAAAGAGGGGGGGGGGTCAAATTTTACACAAATCTAATACTTTCTCTCTCTGATGAGAATGTAAAAATGAAACATTTCATTTAAAAATAATCAATGACTTTCAATACACTGCCATTTTAAAAAGATAAATATAAAACTTTAATTTTATGTGAATAAAGTTTCGAACGTTCATTGAACGATCCAAAAAATTTTTTAATTTTTTAAAATTTCTTTCGCTAATATTACTTCAGGGACCTCAAAAACACGTTCTATGGAGAAAAATCCCACACGTTTTAATTTCAAGGGTGAGAAACAACCCTTAACGTACTTTAACGCATGTGTTATTTTAAAGTCGTTAAAATTAACATTTATTCACCTTATTATAAATGTTAATTTTATTATATACATTTATTCTAACTTATTATAATTATTTGACATTGAAATTAATAAACAATAAGATTTTAAATTGTGTTTATAATTACGTATTCAATTTTATAAAACTGAGTAAATAATTATAAACAATAAATACATATATAATAAATATTATTATACATTCATTAACAGTTCAGAGTGATAATGATATCACTAAATAGCATAAAAAATTGCCAGTGACTTCGTGATTTCCTCGACTTTTATCAAATATTTTCTGAGACGTTAGATTACATAATAGTAATCACAAAACAAGACTTCCTCTTACAATAATGAACAAAATTAAAAAATTAAAAAAAAAAATTAAAACCGTCTTCTAAGTGCACGTGCGTCTGCAAGCTATAAGGTTAGACTGTATTTATGGTATTTATATCGTTTTACGTTTTTCAAGATTTTCTGTTTCTCTCTTTTTGTTATTTAAGAATTAATGGTGTCAATCTGCATTATTTTTAAGATAAATAATACACAAATTGTTACGTGAAGTGGATCTTGGACTTTAAAGCCTTCAAAGTAAACCATTTCAAATCAAAATCAAATTTTCTTCATTCAAACATAACATTCATTTACGGAGTGTCTAAAGTTACGCTAACGTGAACCGATCTTATAAAACTATAGCTACGCGAAGTGGAAAAAGTTACGGAGTACGTTAATGGCGGCGCTAGTGTTGTCAAAACAAGGCCACGCGAGCTACGAGAAAAAACATGCCGGCTTATATCTGATTGTGCTTTTGTTAACTTATTCGACTTATTGGATATTCATTAAAGAAATTTGTTAAAGTTCAAGTGTTAAAAAGTGGTCTGATGAGAAAATTATATACAACATTTTTTGAAACACCCCTGCTGGAAGTAAAGAGATAGAAATCCTATCCTTCTCTATCTCCTTCTATCTCTAAGATAGAAAGGGATAAGGATTGTTTATCCCTTTCTGTCTCTCGCCTATCCCCCCTATCTCTTTCTATCTCCGTGTCAATCCACATGCACGCTTATCGCTTTGAATCTCCTCTTTTCTATCCCTTTGTATCTCTTGTCTATCTCCGCCTATATCTTTCAATCTCCACTTCTCTATCTCTTTCTATCTTTTGTCCATCCTCTTTCTATCTCCTTGGCATTCGCCGATCTCTCCTATATCTTTCAATCCCTACTTCTCTATTTCATTCTATCTCTGTATATATATCTGTCTATCATTTTCTATCTCCATTTCAATCCACATCCACGCCTATCACTTTCAATCGCCACTACTATATTCCTTCCTATTTTGCGCATATTCTAGTCTATCCATTTCTGTCTCCTTGTCAATCTCAATTCGCTCTTATCTCTGTCAATCCCCTCTTATTTATTCCTTTCTATCTCTCTCCTATTATCACCTATACCTTTCTTTCTTCTTGTCAATCAAAATTCAATCCAATATCTTGTAGTCCCACTTTTCTGTCTCTTTCAATCTCTCCCCTATCCTCATCTATCTCTTTCTATTTCCTTGTCAATCGAAATTTACTTCTATGTGTTTCAATCCCCTGATTTCTGTCCCAGCCTATTTTTAGAAGTAGCTGACATTGAAATAGATAGGATAGACAAAAGATAGAAAAAGATAGAGAAGTGGAGATTGAAAGAAATAGGCGTTGATGTGTATTGAGATGGAAATAGAAAGAGATAGGCGTTGATGTGTATTGAGATGGAGATAAAAAGAGATAGGCGTTGTTGTGTATTGAGATGGAAATATAAAGAGATAGGCGTTGATGTGTATTGAGATGGAGATAGAAAGAGATAGGCGGAGATAGACAAGATATAAAAAGGGATAGAAAAGAGGGGATTCAGAGATAAGCGTGGATGAGTGATATTGGTTTTTACCGCATAATTCCTAAATCCGTCACTAGCTCAGTGGACTAAGCGTTGGACAGTAAACTCGATGCACGCGGGTTCGCGTCCCTATAGATGTAGATTTTTCAGCGTTATATACGTTAGAGGTATGATTAGAATAATATGTATGTACAAAATATTGTAATTATAAAATTATTATGTATGTTTAAAATATGAAGATTAATAAGTTAATAAGGTAAAGATACCCTTGGGGATAAAAAGAGATACAAATTTCTAACAAGGAAGATAGAATTAGGGATAGAAAGGAATAAAATTTTTTGCGAATAAATAGACTAAGAGATAGAAAGAGATAGACATTACCAGAAATAGAGATAGACTTGGGGATAGAAAGAGATAGGATATTACCAGACACAGGGATAAAATGAGAGATAGGAAGAGATAGATATCACCGGATACGGGGATACAATGGTGGGGAGAAAAGGATAGCGTTTTGGGGATGCAAAATGGATACTTGGAAGAGATAGAAAAGTTCTATCTCTTTCTATCTCTTTGCTTCCAGCAGGAACGTAAGTAAAATACTTTTGTCATATACGTAATAGAAAAGCAAAAATCTAATCAAATTAATTACCATCATCATATGAAACAAATTCTACAAAAACCGACACATCTTATGCACTCCAAAATATATTGATCATTTTAAAAATTATTTAAGGGGTTAGATACACTTAGAAATTTCAAAAAATCGATTTTTTATTGCATATTCTGAAAGTAAAACATTTCAAAAGTATTCTCCGAAAATTTCAAATCAATCCGAGCAGTATTTTTCGAAATATACGACTTAGAGTGGAGTCGCCTCAGGTAGATAAAAGTAGGTAGGTAGCGGCAGCTGCACGCTTGATGCTATAAAGGATTATAGGGGTATAATGCTTGTATAGAATCTATACAAGCATTTGCTTGTATAGATTCTATTATAATATTATAATGTATTTGTGTCTTACACATTCAGTTACACGTATTTTGTAAAATTTTGAAGTATTGTAGCGTCTATTTTGGGAGCAACAGCTGTTTTTATTACAGGTTACAGTAGTTGCTCTTGAATCGTCAAGCGGTGTGCACGTCGTGTTTCTTTGCTCTTCTAAAATTGTTTTCTATCTGATTTCTTCAATTCAAAATGAATAAAAAAGTCACAAGAAACAAAAGATAAAGTGATAACATTTATAAGTCAAGATTGAAGAAAAGAAAACAAGCGTATAATCCAAAGACTGCGGGGCAAGGCGATGACGGAGCGAGTTCATCTGCTAAAAAACTAAAAAGTCAGAATGATTATAGAGTTCCTAAAACGGATAACATTGCCTTCCGAATTCTAAATTTTACAACTATTTTTTCGGCCATTTCAGATTTGATTAAGTGTAAAAGTTGTAATGGTGGAGTGTCTTTTGGCGTAGCTTCCGAACGAGGACTTGGATTTAAAATTGCAGTTACGTGTGAAAATTGTTCTCCTGTATATATAGCATCGTGTAGTTTCGTCGGACGGTCTTATGAAATTAATCGAAGATTAATTAGGACCCAACGCCCATAACTTTGCCGAAAAAGCAGATTCCTCTCGAGTTGTGTTGGCCAACCGACGCTTGCTGGAGAACATTCGAGAGGCTCGAGTAGCTCGTCAACGGGAAAAAATGACTGTTGCTGCAGCTGATAAGGCAAAGGAAGGTACCCTTTATGGACCCGAAATCGATGATTCAGTATAAGTTCCAAAATAATTTTTTTATTTGCATAATAATTGTGTTCAAAACTTTAAACGCGTTTTCCTCGAAACCACATTTTTGAAGTTGGTGATCACTGTAGCTCTAAAACCGATTACATTACAACCGATCGATTTGAAATTTATACCACTTATGTAAGATATAATTATCCTCCGGTTAAACGAAGGATTTTGAGATTCCATTACTAGTTTTTTTTTTCCAAAAATATAAGAGAAATTTAGGCCGAAAACAAAAAATTGACTTTGAACATCCGCCATTTTGTAAAAAATAAAAATTTTTTTAAATGCTTCGTTCAACCGGAGCTAAATCTTATTTACTAACGATCGCCACTATTTTTTTTTTGATTTCAGATGATCCAGTGATGAGCAGTAGTGATCACCCCAAACCACCTTTTTTTTTACACCCTTCGCAGACTGGCCATATCGCGCTCATTTTTTATTTTTTTTGGCTGAATTTTTTTTACAACTTCTCAAAATGTGTATCGTTTATGTGGGAAAATATTATAATTCTATAATAAAAAACTTTTTGTAGAAAAATTATCAAGAAATCGATTTTTTTGCGTTCTAAGTGTATCTAACCCCTTAACATTATTTTAGAAAAAAATGTCTGTATTTGAGAAAGGAACATCTTTTGAAATAAAGGAGCGCCAAAAATTCTCAATAAGAGGTAGCAGAACTGTCAAGGCGGCTAGAAAATTTTTAAAAAGATCATTGGATCCTAAAATTAAATACTATGAACTACAATTAGCATGCTTAGCAGGTGGGGTTCCATTTAAGTCTAAGAGCAAAGGTGTAAGAGATAAAAATATTTCAATTTAATTTAACTTATACATAACTTGCATTAGAATAATAACTTGCATTACAAGTGGTAGGTGACTGCCTTTTCGTGATGAGTCCAAAAACACTACACGAGTCAAGAAAAGGGCCTTCCACGTGACATGCTTGAAACTTTTTACAACAAGATCATGAAAAGCGTGAAAAGTACGTAACCTGATTGAAGTTACGGGCGAGGCGGGGGCGCGGGGTCTAAGGCGCAGCTCTGGTGGTGGTGTAGGGGGCGAAGTCCCCAAAGGAGGGTTCGGGGAGCGGAGCCCCCCGACTTAAGAAAAAACCAATTCTTGTTGAAGAATGATCAAACTTGTTCGACGCTAGGTGGGCTAATTGCTCGAGTATACATGAAAAATAAATTTTCTAATATAAATTACTAATAAAAATTTTTAATTTATTCATAACAAAATGTATTCAGTTTGAAAAGACAAAATTTAATATTTCGAGTAACGATTAGTTTTACTAGCGTATATAGTTGTACACCTAAGTCGCGAGACGAGCGCGATGTCAGTTGTCACTGAAAACATCAACCTATTTCCGTCTTTATCTAACTTTCTTCCTTTCAGTTATTGTGAAAATGTGGAATGCCTACGAAAAGGGGCATTCCTCTTGGCCTGAAACACGCCATTTTCATGATAGCATTGTAAAAATACATATATGGGGCATTGTTCCTCAATGTACCACCCTCGGAATTTGACTTTGTCTGATCGAACTCAAACTTGGGTAAAGTATAGTCCTACTAGGTACAATAGGGTAGTTCAAAAATGCATGGCAAAAATTTTTTTTGATGCTAGAGTCTCGACCCCCCAATTCTTTTCTAAATCCGAAAAAAGAAAGGTCACATTTTTTTTTTAATTTTTGATTTTAACACGTGCCACTTTTGACTTGTAAATTGCATGGGGAAAAATCACTTTTTGGAGTTTTTGGAATAATTTTTCAGGGTTTCGAAAAATGTTACGGGAGATTATAGAGACTTGTTGAGGACTATCCAACAAAGAATTTCATGTACCACACATATGGGTTTGACACCCCTAACACACCCCCACGGTGCCTTGAAAACTACCTTTAAAACCAAAAATGTCAATTTTTCATAAAACAGGCCATCTGTGCACTTTATTCTCATTTTTTTTCTATAAAAATTATTTCTACTAGTCTAGTGGAATATTTATCAACATTTCTTAATTAATTTTCAATTATTTAAACAAATTCCATTTGTTTAAATAATTTTTTTTTCAAAAATACGTTTGTCTTTATAAAAATTACTACTATTCGTCTATTAGAATATTGATTAGCAATGTTTAATTAATTTTCAATTATTTAAACAAATTGAATTTGTTTAAATAATTTTTTTTCCGAAAATTCTTTTTTTCTTACTAAATATTATTACCATTGATCGAATGGAATATTTATTAACATTGAAAAATTAGTTTTCATTTGTTTAAAAAAATTCCATTTGTTTAAAAAATTGTTTTTCCTAAAATTCGAGGAATTCTAAATTTTTATTGTTACGTAACACAAATTTATTTTCAAATATTTTCCAATTTTGTTTCTCTCCGTTTGCAAACGAGGAGGACAGTTATAAAATTATACAAAGGTTGAAAGATTTCTGCTAATTTTATTCTAAGCCCCCAGGTATACTCGAAAGTATGGAAAATGTCTCTTAGGAGAAATATTTTTCGAAATATACCTTTCGAGTATACCTGGGGAGAAGGTTAGCAAAATCGTTTCCATCATTGTATAATTTTGTACCTGTTCTCTCCGTTTGCGAACGGATGTACCGTCAGTAATTTCTGAGCAATTGCAGTGTTAACTTCAGTTTACTCTTGAACATGGCAGAATTATGGAAGAAAGTGTTTTTAGTTGATCATGAAGATCAGAAAATTATTGGAAATAAACTGCCAAGCAATTTGCAAGCGTTTAGAGTTTTACTTTACAATATGAGATATGTAAAATTAAGTTTAAGATCAAGTGCCCATCTGGTAGTGGATGAAGTGAAAATTTTTTGGGCAAAGGCAAGCCTTCCGGTAAGAGATAACCAACGTTGTGTGGATAAATTAGAAAATTTACATAAAGAATACAGGAACATACAAAAACGTGCCAACTTGAGAACAGAGAGTCAGGTGCAGAAGGAAACAGATTTTTTAGAAAAGTTGAATATGTTTTTCGATATTGCATCACAAACGATTTTAGAGGACCCAATAGTGTCAGAGGAAGCCAAAACGTTTTTGGCAAACCAAAGGCTAAAAACCCGAGAAGGATGTCTTATACCCGTAAAAATATATTTTGATGAGAATAAACGACAAGAGGAAATTGTTGAAAATCGGAAAAAACGTGCTCACGAAGAAATTTTAATGTTGAGTAAGTTTAGCATTTTTTGAAAATAACAATTTATTTAACAGTATTCATGTATTAGAATCTTGGGTTGGTTCATAATTTACTATAACGTTGGGTTGAACGTCTTCAAATGTATTATTTCAGTAAAATATTTTTTATTAACAAATTTAATTTTCTTTCATATTTAACGTTGAAAGTGTGTGTATTGTGTAAATGTGATATTTCGAAAAATATATATAAGAAAATATAAGAATATATAATATAAGAATCTCATTAAATTGTTTTATTCCAGACACTTGTGTGGAATTGGCATCATCGACCAGTAGCAGTGAATCACCTAGAACCCTCAACCAAAGTTTTTCTTCTGTTGACCTAGAAATGGAAATGTTGCCTGGTCCATCTAATGTTCAAAAACTTCAAAGAACACCCATCCTAACAGAAAGACTTGCTGCAGCTCTTGACGCATCAAAAGTGAGTGATAGGCGAGCAGTTCATCTCCTTATGGCATCTGCTGAAGCTCTAGGAGTCAATCTCTCTTCTGCTGTTTTAAGCAGATCCTCCATAAAGAGATTTCGAGAAAAATGTAGGATGGAACATATGGAAAAAATTCACGAAAAATGTACAACATTTAAAAATAGAGCAGCCACCTTACATTGGGATGGGAAATTACTCCCTGGACTCACTGGCACTGACAAGGTAGATCGATTACCTGTTGTCATCAGCGCAGAAGGTGAAGAAATGTTGCTCGGAGTCCCGGAAGCTGAATCAGGAACAGGAAAGGATGAAGCTGATGCTGTGTATGAAACACTTCAAGAATGGGATTTACTTAATGAGGTTCAAGCTTTCTGCTGTGATACGACAGCTTTAAACACTGGAAAATACAATGGTGTTTGTAAGTTACTCGAAGTTGCCTTGGAGCGCGAAATCATCCTTTTTTCTTGTCGTCATCATATGGCTGAAATATATTTAAGAGCAGCTTTTGAAACCAAATTTGGCAAAACCTCAGGTCCGAATGTCCCATTTTTTAAAAAATTTCAGGATTCCTGGAGCGAAATAGATCTTATGAAATTCTAGCCTGGAATAGAAGATCGACTAGTGAGAAAAGTTCTTCGAGGTGAAGTAAATGGGATTCTCCATTTTGCACGGGAACAGCTCAATGAAAAACACTGCCGAGAAGATTACCGTGAGTTCTTAGAACTCGTGGTAATTTTTTTAGGAGAAGAACCACCACGAGGAATTTCATTTCGGATTCCAGGAGCAATGCACCAGGCTAGGTGGATGGCAAAAGCCCTCTATATTTTAAAAATACTTCTTTTTCGAGAAGTGTATCCTCTCTCACCTAATGATTTAAAATCTTGTCGAGAAATTTGTATATTTCTGGTGCAAATTTATGTTAGGATCTGGTTCAATGCACCTCTTGCTGCCAAAACGCCAAAAGAAGACCTTGGATTATTGAAATTGATCCATTATTTTGCAAAGCAGGATCGAGAAATTTCCACTGCTGTTTTAGAAAAGCTGAGCGGACATCTTTGGTATCTTGTGCCTGAAACAGCTGCATTAGCTTCTTTCGACGACGAGATTCCAGCAGTAATCAAAAATTTAATGGTGGAGGCTTTGTCAAAAAAGTCCAATAAAGGCCTTTTGAATTATAAACGAATAGAAGGAAAACAGTATAAGGAACTGCTGAATAAAGACATTGAATACTTCATTTCAGAAGATTCAAATAAATTCTTTTCAGCTTTCCAGATAGATACGTTCGTTCTACAAGAAGATGCTTCACACTGGATGGAAAATGAAGCCTATAAAAAAGGAAAAAAAATTGTTACTCAACTCAAAGTTGTCAACGATATTGCAGAGAGAGCCGTCAAATTGATATCTGATTTCAACAATGAGTTAACGAGAGATGAGAGTCAAAAACAATTTTTATTACATTCCGTTACAGAATATAGGAAAAAGTTTCCAGATAGCAAGAAAACAACATTATCTCGCGACACAAAGTAATAGAAAAAGATGTAGATTATAAAAGAAAAGAGTGAATTTCTTTGTAATTCGATGAAATCTCATAAATAAATTATATTATAAATGTTTTATATCTTAGATGTTAAAATTATAATTTATTGATTATACAATTATAAAATATTAGAAAATAAAATTACATCATATAACGATAATAAACTGCAAATAGTTTGAATTTTTGGAAAAAGCATGTTTTAAACAAATGGAATTTATTTAAACAAATGAAAACTAATTTGTCAAATATTCCATTAAAACAATGGTAATAATATTTAATAAGAAAAAAAGAATTTTCGGAAAAAAAATTATTTAAACAAATTCATTTTGTTTAAATAATTGAAAATTAATTAAACATTGTTAATCAAGATGCTAATAGAAGAATAGTAGTAATTTTTATAAAGACAAACGTATTTTTGAAAAAAAAATTATTTAAACAAATGGAATTTGTTTAAATAATTGAAAATTAATTAACCAATGTTGATAAATATTCCACTAGACTAGTAGAAATAATTTTTATAAAAAAAGAATGAGAATAAAGTGCACAGATGGCCGGTTTTATGAAAAATTGACATTTTTGGTTTTAAGGGTAGTTTTCAAGGCACCGCGGGGGTGTGTTAGGGGTGTTAAACCCATATGTGTGGTACATGAAATTCTTTGTTGGATAGTCCTCAACAAGTCTCTATAATCTCCCGTAACATTTTTCGAAACCCTGAAAAATTATTCCAAAAACTCCAAAAAGTGATTTTTCCCCATGCAATTTACATGGGAAACTTCAAGTCAAAAGTGGCACGTGTTAAAATCAAAATTGAAAAAAAAAAAAATATGACCTTTCTTTTTTCGAATTTAGAAAAGAATTGGTGGGATCGAGACTCTCTAGAAAAAAAAAGTCTTTTTGAATCACCCTAGAAAAACATTTTTTTTTGTCTGTAAAATTCAACTTGCCGCTTTTTGTTGTTTTCGAGAAATTAAATAAAGAGTAAAGCGCCGCGTCTACGGCGCTCGAAACTGTTGGGCCTCTCGCTCCGCGCAATTCTCTTTATTTAATTTCTCGAAAACAACAAAAAACGGCATTTTGAATTTTACAGTATCGAAAGATAAAGCCTTAAGCTTTATTTTGAGACAAAAAAAATGTTTTTCTAAAAAAGTCAAAAATATTTTTGATCAAAAAGATCAGTCAAATTTTCAATTTTTTAAAAAATGGTTATAACTATTCGATAGACCAGGAAAAAGTCTCTTAAAAACATATAGGACAAAATTTTGTAAATATATTCCGTAGGAAAGGAGTTTAACACCTTCGAAATAGGGTGTGCCAGCAAAAAATCGAAAAACACTCGAGTCAGCTGCAGTGGCGTAACTATTATGACGTGGTATATTTTTACCACGCACATTTTTCTATTTCTCATTAAAATTTAACTTAACTCGCGATAAACTCCTAGCACAGAGTCATAGGTTGTTTGCACACAACCTGTCAGCTGATTGGAGCACATGAGCTCTCTGACAACCAGCTGACCACCAAACAACAATCCTCACTGGAATAACTAAAATTAAAAGCAAAACACTCACATTCTTGTACTCTTTTGTTTCATATTTAACTCTGAGCTATAGGGGCTCAGAGTCACACAGACACACACAATCACACTGTTGTCGTTCCGCATCGCAAAGGCCCGAAGGGGATCCTGGTCAAAGTGCATGGATGAGATTCCCGTGCACATAAACGACCAGGAAGATGACATCTCTACTCAGCTGTCACCTCGATCAGCCGGCTGGCTGAAACTTGTGGGAAGTAAGCACGTCCACCAAATGTGCACTTATTATGTATGCACTTAACCTAAACTGAGAGGTTAGGAAATCACAAAGATAAAAAAGTCAGTAGTAATGTAATTCTTTATTCAAACAGCGTCCCTTGCGCGGACCTGTCGTACGTGTACATACCGGCGTGGTCGGCTACCAACTGAGAGCGAATATAATGCTAGATGGTGGAAGGTAACCAACGAAGGTTAGGTCGGGTACACGAGAGTGGAAACTCACTATTAAATTCGTCGACATGTTAGGTCCCTACATATACTCCCCCCCGAGTGACAGCGATCATAATATAAGAGAGTAAGGTGTAAATCGAAACGATGTTGGGGCCTGAATGGTACATAAATTATAAATATGCCAAAAAAAAAAAAAAAAACTTTTGTTGCGCATTTACGCGGCTACAAACTAGTCAAACACACTTTTACTATCATTCACACTAGGCGTTTGTAGACTTGATATAGTGCAATCAGTTAAAAGAGATTCTCAGGTTATGAGATTACATTTGGAAACTAAGTGTTTTGCCTAATCGAGTTGTCACTCATTCATACAGACACAATTTCACACTTACATATCAATGCGGTTTAACACTTGTTTGCATAAGGTTGAAAAACGAAAAAGATAAATATTTGTTTTTTATCGATGTTATGATAAAATTATTGTACCATTGTGATACTTAAAAAAGGCTCTCGACGAGTGAGCTATCTTTGGTCTATGTAAATAGAGTCATTATTTTTTATTTCAAAATTTCGCGCTGGCTTAAAACTAGTTAACAATCTTTAAAATTATAAATTTCGTCATACGCTGTAAATCAGTCTTGTCGTTGCCGTTATATCTAATATTAAAATACATTGCGTATATACTCTTTGTACAAAGATGGGAATATCTCCATAAATTACATTTTTCGTAGCTATAATTTACATATTTCGGAGAATCTTGCACAATTCGTCTCGAAATTTGTTTTTGTTTAAGTTTTTGAAATTAATTACGCTAGCGGATTACAAGAAATGCTTCATGAAACGCAGCCATCCCCCATAAGCGGGATGCGAATTGAATTCATAAGTTACTGGACCTGGAAAGTAACTTTTTTGTTTCACGTGTACGTTCGCAAGGATGGGCCGATGCCCTCGCTTGCGTTCGAAGATGCATGCTCAGTGTCGTCACGCGCGAAATATGCTGGTTTGATGTTCTCAACCGATACCTGGCGACTTTCGCCATTGATATCGATTTCGAAAACGCGGTCGGAGGTGCGTCCGAGTATTTTGTGCGGACCGGAGTACGGCCGCTCGAGAGACCGCTTGGCATTGTTTTTGAGAAATACATGAGTATAAGTTGCTAGGTCCTTGAAGAGGAAAGGCTTCCTCTTGTGCTTGTGAGCGACCGGTATTGGTTTGAGCTTCCTCATGCTTTCTCGAAATTCTTCGAGGAAAAAGTGAGGATTAGGTCGGAAATCTCCCGGAAGTACGAACTCCCCAGGGATCCGCAGCGTCGTCCCGAAAACGAACTCCGACGTCGAGAACACTGGTCCTGAGACCCAGAAGAACCGTCGACAAGCTGCGCGACCATTCTTTGTCGGCGCTACACATTATCGCTGCTTTTAGCGAGCGATGCCAGCGTTCAACCATGCCGTTCGCGGCAGGATGGTATGCCGTAGTTCGGATTCGATGACATTCGACTAGTTGGAGTAAGGCGCCAAAAATTTGAGATTCAAATTGTGATCCCTGATCCGTCGTTATTGTCTCAGGCGTGTCATATCTCGAAACCCACTGATCTACGAATGCTCTACATACCGTTAATGTCTCGATGTTGGCGAATCGTGGGAGCCTCTCGCTTTCTTCTCAAGAAAATTTTCTCCAGCACAGCGCGCACATAGCACCTATGATCGTGAACTAACGGCAATTTATGAGGCCGTTCGATATTTCCATTACTTTCTTGAAGGAAGAGATTTCAAAATCGTAACGGATCATAAACCGTTAATTTTTATGTTTACACAGCGATCGGATAAGATTTCCATGCGACAGCGGCGACAGGTAGCTTTAATCTCGCAATTCACAACGAATCTCGAATATATTCCAGGCCCTGAAAACGTCGTGGCCGACTCGTTATCTCGTATCGACTCATTATCTCATATCGACTCTGTTTGTCTTCCATCTGAATTCAACATAATAGAACTCGCTCAAGCTCAATCCTCGGATACCGAACTTAGCAATCTTTTAAAAGACAACAACCATTCGCTGAATCTGAAGAAACTTCAATGGGAGAGTGATCGCACCACACTCGTGTGCGACCTTACAGGGTCAACCTTACGTCCATTCATTCCACTCAGTCTTCGCAAACGCGTGTTTGATCTCTTCCACAAACCGGCTCATCCTGGAGCCAGAGCGACCGACCGCCTAATTCGACAAAGGTATGTGTTTCCGGCGATGCACCAGAACATCACTCAGTGGTGCAAAACGTGCATCGCTTTCCAGCAATCCAAAGTCACTAGGAACAACCGAACGCTCCCAGCTTCCATCGTCGCTCCAGAATCACGATTTCAGCACGGGCATATAGACTTAGACGGACCGCTTCCCCTTAGCGATGGGTTTCTTTATTGCTTAACAATCATCGATCGGTTTTCGAGATGGCCGGAAGCGATTCCACTCGCCATTCGTCATCCGAGATCCAGGGCACGTAGTGGCGGGGCGAAAAACGAGCATGCAATAACCTTCTGAAATCCAACATCCTTTCATATCTTTGCTTCTAACATTCTCGATGGTCGATTCGAATGATGCTGTGAACCACGGATGGATTATATTGTCGTTCATCCGTGTTTCAGCAAGTGTCTTCGACCAATCACATCATCAAAATGTTCAAAAATTTTGTTCCTGGTTCCCGCTACTTCCATCAGCGACTAACCACATCACTCGGGGGGGAGTACTGTAGGGAATAGCCACACAGTGACTATATTCTCCCTACCACTACCATCGTCCTAACAGCATAGCTCAGCGGTTGTGTTCTGCGCTGAGAAGCTAGGCGATCCGGGCTCGATTCCCGGCAATGGAAAAATCTCTCCATGTGTCTAAGGCAGGGTCCGGCCACATTGCCTTACTGATGAGTCCAATGGCGGGCCCGGGACGAAACATAGAAGAGTAAACATATAGATGGCCGAATCCCATCGCTAAATAGTTAAAGTTAAAAGTATTAAGACGCTGTAGTCGTCCTGCCAGTTATAGGCATTACAATTATTCACATTGAGATTTGAGATTTCCCTGGGTTGCTGGAGTCAACCCAATTGTAATTAATTTATAACCCGGCTGATTCGCCGTGAATTTATATTTGAGATTTTGGAATTATTGGAATTTTATCAAAGATGTCAGGATTTGTCCGAAGCCAAGTGCGTGGCAGACGTGTTCTCTACTGAACACGAGTGATCGCAGGTAACGCTTCTCATTCTCTCTCTTCCATAAATTTGATTTAACTGAATTTTGGTAAATCACTCGATAATTAAATTGTGTTGAACTATTGTGTAAAATTTCTGATTTCTGATCGCCAAAATGGTTGGCCATTCGAAACAACAATTCGTTATTCATAGTGCTTGAATTGTTCGAATCCTATTTGAAGTGCTTGTCAATTTAACCTTCGCCTAACCTTTGCAATCTAAGATTGATAACCTCGTTGTGAGATAAAGAATTTGTCTGTGAAATAAATCCTATTGCTTTCTTTTGATTTGGATCAGTGATTTCAGTGAAATTCTCTTACCCCGCCCTCTCCGCGGTACTGTGCTAGCAGGGTTGTGCAATGAAGTCAGATTAGAGATTAAAATTTACTAAAATTTACCGAAATCGGAAAAGACGTCTATATTACAGTATTGAACTCTGTTTCCTTTTTTCCTTAATAATTAATTATTTTTTATTTGGTTTTAAACAGGTCATTAAAAAGAATTTAAAGTTCTTAAAGTTTAAATAAATATACACTACACTATTATATTATTCATATTTTTTTTAATGCTGACTAACTCCTTTTAAAAATAAAGTTAAATTTTGTTCGCTAAAAATTTATAATTTTATTTGTTTTTAATTTTGCACAGAAATTTGAAAATATTTTTTATTTATTTGTTAAATTAAGAAGAGATGACTTTTAGATTCAAAAATTGGCTTTTTGCTTTTTTTGCTTTTTTTGCTTAGGAAGTGATTTCGGGCTTTAAGCCTATATAAAACATGAACAACTTTACCTCTAGAAAATATAGTAATATTTTAATATTTTAGTATAGTATTATTTTAACTTCAATCTAAAATTTTTCTTTCCAAATATAATATATACTATAATATGATATTATAATATGTAATATGATATTCTATCATGTACAAGAAATTACTAAAGTAATGACTAAACTCAGTAAATTCAGTAAATTAAATCAAGTCGAGTACGGAATCACACTCTTTTAATTTATTTGGTTGGTATTTATACTATATTGACCAATTAAATACACCTTGTAAACTAACTCCGAAATTCTACTGGACTGGAATATTTTTGTAAATTGGAATTATTACTAATTCCAGAGAATTGTTTATTGTTTGTTAACTAGAACCATTAGAGCCCTATTTGACCCTATTTCAATATCTGAAAGATGAGGTCGTTATTGCCTTGAAATCACCTAGTGGAGTGTATGTTAAGTGTCGAATAATCCTACGGACAATAAGTGATCGGCGTAATACACTTATGGCCGATTTCTTTACCTCTGGATAAAATTTATCTTGCAGGTAAACCCTATTTAACCCTCCGTCCTTACACCTACTTTTTTCGAACGAGATCCCTACTCTGGGTCAATTTGACCCTGGCACTTTTTGATCGCGTACCATTTCATAGCGATTCATCTGATTGACTTGAAAAAATTCGGAGATGTAATTTAACTAATCCAGAATCTGCTGGGGTGATCGAAAAAATTTTTTAAAATTAATTATTATTAAAAAAAAATTTTTTTGGATTTTTGAATTTTTTGAATTTTTATTTTTTTTGAATTTCCAGAAAGAAATACACCACCAAAGTTGATGTATGGGTCAAATTGACCCAGGGTGAGGACGGAGGGTTAACCGTTTCTGATTGGTGGATTCAGGGTTTATCTGCAAGATAAATTTTATCGGAAGGTGAAGAAATCGGGCATTAGCCGTCGAGCGACAGACTTTCAACAGCCAATCAGCTGAGACTCTAGTGAGCGTCACTCATACGTCATCTCCGCCCGCATGCTGACAAGACGGAAGGCGAGACTGATCGCCATTCAATTCCCGAATGAGTTTCTGTGATAGTTTATACTGATATAATTCGAATTGGATAATTCAGTTCATGTGAACTCAATATTTTGGAAACTCATCATAATTGGATTAACTATTTTGCCTCCTTTTGGGAAGATTGATTCAGGATCTGAAAAATGTATATTTTGAATTATCTTTTGATAATTGCACGAATATAATTTTCAAGGTATGTCCAATATGTTAATCCTCTTTCGAATTCTTTCGTTCTCTTAACGGGATCATAATTCTTCACATATAGATTTTGTAAATTATACCTTTATTGTAAAATGACTTAAAATTGTCTTTTTGATTATAATCCTGTTTTGGAGTAAATTGAGTAATGTACTAGTTTCGTACTTTCCTTGTCATGTCCAATTATGTAACGACATGACTAATGATATATCAATTCTCTAATATTATATTTTGTCTTTGATTGAGAACTTATATGTCCTAAAGATAGGAGTAATTCTCGTAATACATTATTCACATTGTAACGTTCCGATTTTCTCTGAAAGATCTTATTATTTTTAATTATCTTATCAAATGCTTCAGTCGAGCCAGGGTCAGGTTTTAAAGATAATTAAATGAAAATCGAACAACTTTGTTTTACTGGAAATTATAATAACAATATTTATTCCCTATAATTTACAAATCTAATGATGTGAATTTAATGAAATAACAAGAACAAGAGTTTGTGTAAAGTTGAGTATTTGTTCGGAGTAGATGATTCTAAAGTGAACGGAGGCGGAAAGTCTACGGATTCGGTTATTCTTCCTGAAAGCATAATTTTACGGCGTTTCAGATTTATGCTTGACAATATAATTTCCAAGAAAATCTACAAGGATACACAAGAACGAATCGACGGATTACAATATCATCGACTTCTTAGTCCCCACTTCTACGGAATTTACGGTACGGTGGAAGAAGGGTGGACGAATAGGAAGATAAGTTGTAAGGATCTATTGTGTAGTCCTTAGTACCTTTTATGGATAGTCATTTATAGATGCGCCTATTAAATGCTATCCGCCAGCTTAATTATTCACTTACAGTGGTACCTGTTAAGTGTTAATTAACTCCTTTTTACTATTGACATTTGCGGATTAGAGTTTCGGTGGAGTAATCGGTTTGAGAATAGAAAAGAGAAGTATTCTTGGGTGGAAAATATTAATAATAGATGCTCCTATTTCTTAATATTTTATCATAGGTTTCTACAGCCTTAAGCGATCCTATTGACTGTAGAAATCGTACACCTTTGAACGAGAGTGAGAGAGAAAGAGCGGAGAAACGGAGGACAGGGAATGAAGAAGTTACGTTTGGGAATGTCATTCACAGTAGCTCCTATAGCATGATATTTCCTTTACTTGAGAATTGACAACGAAAGGTGCGCCTGAGCATTGGAAACTCTCCATACAAAAGTCTATGGAAGTCGACAAGGATAGTTGCGCCTATGTCTTGTGATTTCGCCGGTGCTTTGCCTACCACAGTTGCTCCTGTTGGTAGGAAAAGAACTTGAGTTTTCGCTAGGCGAGAGCTCTCCGATCTACTCGGTAAGTCGCGCCCAGCTAGAATGAAGAATTGCTCTTCTGCCGGTGGACTTATAGGAATCAGCCTGTAATGGCTGACCGGTAGGCGTAGAGTGGGGGTAGAGTGGGGACGATGGTTATGTAACGAGAGTCTAATGAAGAGTGTACGTGTGTAACCTCTCGTTACAACATAATAGTTTTCTAAATCTTGTTAAAGAGATAGAATAATTTTCAAATTATTATGTACTTTCCAAAATGGCAACCAAATAATGTTAATCTTCTTTATTGCCATTTTGAGAATTATCAATTTGGAATTTTGCATAATGAGTTATCCAATAAACTGTATTTGTTAATGTAACGTACAATTTTGATAAATTAAAAATTTTTAGAATGATGTATGAAAACGTGTGTATTGTAATATGAGCATTTTGATTATTAGCTACCATTCGTGCAAAGATGCACGTGAGAACAAATTTATAATTACACTCCAACAAATCTAAACACTAAACGTTAGACACTATTTTTTAGGCGCAAAAATATAATTCGAATCAATTCTATAAAGAATTAACAATAAAACTTGAATTACCATCTGAGCAAGCCTGTGGATTGGAACATTTCAAAATAGTTTATATAGTCGATAAATAAACATTGATGTTTCTTTGCTAATTGTGCAACTCTCTATAACTCTTAAATTAGTAATAATTAGGATTATTCCTGAACTTCGAAATATTGGTTAATTATTCAGTTTTACAAAAACCTTTAAAACTGAATATATTAATTTGACCAATTTACCTAAAACTACAATTATTGAGAGACAATGAAAAGGGCTATAAATCCCCAAATCATCTGGTTAACAAAAGTCTCGAAATAAAGAAATGGAAAATAAATTACTAAGGTTTAGAGAATTGGAGAATTAGTAAATGAAAAGGTCATCAAGTATATTTCGGCTGGGTGGCCGTCTGCAGGTGAGCACAAGTACCACAAAAGTAGTTCCGCCCCACCTAATTAATTGTGAATAACATGTAATATGGAAACGAAGATACTAAGTACTAGCGCAGATTCTCGACGACCTATCCACAGGTAGCTTGAAGTGAAAACTTCTCGGTTCCCGAATTCAGCCCGTCACATTTTAGCTTTGTTGTTTTTGATATCTTTTCCTTTTTGTCATTCTAAAGTTGACGTAAAATCTTTCAAGTAAAACTAACAAATGGAAAAGTGTTTTCAATTTTAATAATAAAAATAAGAATATTATCTCAAAATGCGGTTCTTCCAATTCTGTTCTTTCGCGAGTAATATTTGAATTTAAATCGAAGCGGAAGTGAGTCCAAATAAAGGACAAGGGACAAATTCCCTCTTTCTCCAAGTGCCTTAGAAAAGAATAATCCTAAGTAACTTTAATATTAAAGAAAAACAGTTTAACTTTAAAAATCTCTCATAAATCTTTT
>CAJFCO010017446.1:25292-41610 GCA_904066015.1 Synergus gifuensis | reverse complement strand
TACCTTAACATATTTTCCGTTATTTTAGAAATTTTCAATTTGATATTTCAATAAATGTACAACTAAGGTTAAAAAAAAATGTCGGTAAGTTAGGGATCGGGTAAGTCTTACATAGAAATTTTCAATTTGATATCTCAATAAATGTAGACGTAGCGTTGCAGAGAAAAAAATGTCGGTAAGGTAGGAATCGGGTAAGTCTTACATGGCCTTAAATGATGAAATGGGTTTAAAAGATTTCTAAATTCTAAATATTTTAAGAATTTTTGAATCGATATTAATAGATTTGAACTTTGAAGGGATTTTAAGTGATTTCAATCTATTTTAGAATATTTCGAAGAATTTAAAATAAAAATTCACTGAATTCAAATGAATTAAAAAGAAATCAATGAAATTCAAAAAAATTCAATGGAATTTAAAGAATTCACAGTATATGTATTAAAAGAATTGAAGGAAGTCAAGGGTTTTAAAGTGGTTTCAAAATATTTCAGAATATTTTAAGAATATGTTTAATCCATACTAATAGATTTTAAGTAATTTTAAATGGTTTTCGAAGATTTCAAGTTATTTCAAAAATATCTAAAGTTTCAGAAGAATTAAAATATTTAAAATAATTAAAAAGAATTTTTTGAATTAATTTCTAGGACTTCAAAATACTTGCAGTCATTTTAAAAGATCTAAATGAATTTTATAAATTTAAAAACAATTTCATAATTGTTAATTTACCATAAATTAACTAATTTTACCATAAACTCAGAATTTAAAAAATTCCCATGAAATATATTGTGTATTTGCGCTTTTGCACACACATAGTTTAACCAAAGATTTAACTTTGCACACGTAACCATGCATCAATCAAAATTTATAATGTTAAAAAAATAAGATAATCATATTTTGATACTCCCGGGCCCCGTAAATCTCTAAGCCGCCCCTGGCGTCGTATGCGTATTAGAAAAAAAGTGTATGTATTTATTATTAGTACCAGGGCTGCCAATCTTGGCGATTTATCGCCATTCTGGCGACTTTTTTTCTAATTGACGGTCAATATTCCAGGATTTGGCGATTATTAATTTAACCAATTATTTATTTTGGGGCTCATTGGTTTATCATTGGCAACTTTTTGGCGAAACTACTTGAATGGTTGGCGACTTCTAGTGATCTTTCATTTTTCAAAGAGTTTATTGGCGACCCTGGATATCTTTACTTTTATCCAAAATCCAATTTATCCAATCCAATTGACCAATTTTATTCAGTCGCGCGTGAAACCCGTAGCCACGTGTGTCGGTAAAATTTTTTCTTAAATGCTACGGGGTCCCTTGAACCTCAAACGGTTGAAAAAACTGTTCAATATTTAAGTAGGAGTCTAAATCAACATTTAGGTGAAATTTATTAAAATGAACATTCAAAATCAATGATTAAATATGAATTTTAAGCTCCTATTAAGTGATATTTTCGTGCTGCCCCAAGTGTATTGAAATCCCGCCTTTTCTATACGAAAAGGAAATTTACTGTGCTCCTAAATATTTATAAACAATTAATATGAGCTTATTTATACTCGCAATGTCGATTTTCTGAAATCGCTTAATTATTAATTAATCCGAAAGGATATAATGTATCGAAAGTATCTCGAAGTCTCGTGTATCCTGTATAACCTATAAAAATAAAAAAATAAAACTTTAAAAGACGCTGGACGTCGAACTTGTAAAGTGACTTGTGTAATTTGTTAACTTATATTTAATTAATGCTCGAGATACGGAAAAATAACATGTTCTTCGGGTTTTGCGTGACTGTTGGCATCGCCTTTTTGGTCTCCAAGTATCGCGATAACGTGCTTCGGAGTGTTAAACAATTATGCCACAGTATTACCAGCAAAAGTAAAAACGATGACGAAGAAGATAACAGAAATGATAAGAAAGATATTAAAATTTCATTGGACAAGGTCATTCTAGTAGATTCGCCAGAGAAATGCGATTATGCCGTTCAACGTATTCGCAGGTAAAAATTGTTACTTCAAAATTCAATTTCTTTCCCAGCGAAATCTTCAGATTAAAATTCATTCCGAATCAATCCGATTCATTCCGGAATTTGTATCCGAACCAAACAGTTTCATTCCGATATAATCCGAAGGCAATTTTCAATCCGAATTAATCCGAAGCTCATTCAAAATTATTCCAAACTTTTAGTTAGAATGAATCCGCCAATCCGCATTAAACAGAATTAATCCAAACATTCAATCCGAATGAATCCGAATTTCTTGAAATCATTCGGATTGATTCGGATAGACCGAATTCATTCGGATTTCTTTTGAATGGGCTTCGGATTAAAATTCATTCCGAAATAATCCGATTCATTCCGGAATTTGTACCCGAACTAAACAGTTTCATTCCAATTTAATTCGAAGGAAATTTTCAACCCGAATTAATCCGAAGCCCATTCGAAATTATTCCGAACTTTTAATCCGAATGAATCTGCCGATTTGAATTAAACAGAATTAATACAAACTTTCAATCCGAATTAATCAGAATTAATCCAAATAAATCCAGTCAATCCGAATTTTTTGAAATCATTCGGATTGATTCCGATAGACCGGATTCATTCGGATTGAAAGTTCTGATTGGTGGGATAGACCGATTCATTCGTATTAATTCGGATTAAAGGTTCGGATTGTTTTTGAATGAGCTTCGGGTTAAAATTCATTTCGAATCAATCCGATTCATTCCGAAATTTGTATCCGTACCAAACATTTTCATTCTGATCTAATCTGAAATTTTAATTCGAATTAATCCGCCGATTCGAATTAAACATAATTAATCCAAACTTTCAATCCGAATTAATCAGAATTAATCCAAACATTCAATCTGAATAAATTCAGTCAATCCGAATAAATCCGGTCAATCCGAATGAATTCGAATTTTTCGAAATCATTTGGATTGATTTGGATAGACCGGATTCATTCGGATTTATTCGGATTGCTTTTGAATGAGCTTCGGATTAATTCGGATTGAAAACTTCCTTCGGATTAGATCGGAATGAAACTGTTTGGTTCGGATACAAATTCCGAAATGATATTCAATCCGAAGCTTTCGCTATTTTACTCAAAGATGTTTGCAAGTAGATATTTTTTCGCTCTATAGTGCAACTATTTTTTAAATTATAAGTTTGCCTACAGAGCTAAAATATATTTAGTTCCAATTATTTTCGCACAAAACGAATAATTCGAAATCTAATCTGAAAATTCGATTTTTTTCATTTTACAAAAAAAGTAATAAATTGAAGAGAAGCAAATTTGGTATTAGAACTTGGTTTTCAAAGCTAAATAAAAGGTCATTTCTTCAATTAAATGATAGCTAAGAATGAATAATAAATTCGTTGGAAGGAAGTAAACACAAGTGTTTACATTACTTTTATTCAACTTGATAAGCAAGAATAGAAATTTTGAAATTGACGGTTTGATATTTTAATTATGTTGACATTTTTTCAGGGACTTGGCTGATGGAATATTGGGATTTGATTGCGAGTGGGTCAAAGAAGGATCCGTTTCATTACTTCAACTTGCCACAGATAATGGAGTCTGTGCTTTGTTTCGTCTTGGAAAAATCGGATATGTTCCTCCCAAACTCAAAGTACGTTTGTAAATAGAATTACGAATAAGTACTTTTCCTTATATTAGATTCAAAGGTTTTACAATTCTTCTCAGACATTATATTTGCAGGGTCGCGATTTCTCCAGGAAAAACCGGGAAATGACCTGGGATTTAATTTAGAAACCAGGAATTTTTTTAACTTTAACAAAATTAATTTTGATTACATTTGAATGTTAATTCTTTTTAAATTCTTTGCAATTATACAAAATCAGATAAATTTTCTTCTAACTGAAACTCTCTTGCAATCTCTTGATTTTTTAATGACAATCCTTGAAATACTTTGAAACCTTTTAAAACTATTTCGAAATTACTGTAAAACTTTTGAATGCCTTTAAATTCTTTTTAATTTTTTGGAATTATTTTTTATTTTGTTTGAATCTTCATTTCTTTGGAGTCAGATTAAAATCACTTGTTGATATATTTTTTAAGGCTCTTGCAATTTGAATTATTTTTAATTCTATGAATTCTTTGAATTTTTCTAAATCAATTGAAATCACTAAAATATTTTTATTATTTGAAAGCTGATAATCTTTTGAATATTTTAATTACATTTTTGAAATATTCTAAAATCGCTTAAAATCACTTTAATCTATTATTAATACCTATTTAAAATTCTTAAAATATTTTGAAATCCTTTGAAAACACTTGAAATGTTTTGAATTCCTTGGAATTATTTAAATTTTTTTGTTGCCTTAATTTCTTTAAATTTGCATTAAGCTTAAATACTTTTGAATTTTTTATTCCTTAAAATTATTGTAAGTCTCTTGCAATCTTTCAAATTTCTTTGAAATTTCGTAAAATCTATACTCGCTTGAAATTACTTCTAATCCTTTAAAATATTTGAAAGCGCTTGAAATCTTTTTAATCCTTTAAAAATATTTTGTATTTTATTTTGAAATATCTTGACATTTTTTTAGTATTACTTAAAATTCATGAAATCTCTTTAAATTTCTCTGAAATCTTAAAAATATTCTTTTTAACCCTTTGCATTCTTTTGGATTTCTTCGAATTCTTTTAAATTCTTTTGATTTCATTTGGATTTCTTTAAATTCTTTTAAATTCCGTTAAAGTCATTTTAAATACATATTCTAAAATCGCTTGAAATCACTTAAAATCCCATAAAATCAATTTAATATTCTTGAAACATTTTGAAACTTTTTGAAGCCACTTGAAATCTTTGGAATTCCTTAAAAAAAATTTGAATTCCTATTAATTCTTTTGATTTTTTGTACATTCGTTTAAAATTCTAAAATTCCTTTATACCGCACTAATTAATGTGAATTATTCTAAATTCTATTGATATTATTTCGTATTCTCTCCACTGATATTATATATATATCAGTGATTCTCTCGCATTTCTCAAATTCTTTAAACTTAAGCTGAAAATTTGTTAAAATCTCACCTGAAAAAATCTGGATACTCTGGAAATGATCTGGACTTATAAATCGAACCTTGAATCGCCCCTCTAGAATTTTTTAAAATTATTCTGCCAAATAAAAAACAGAATTTATAAATATTTTCTCCACCTTAATAGATAACTATCCTTCAAAAGTTTGAATAACAGTAGGACTGCATTTTCAAATTAATCGTTTCCAAACTTTTACAAAAAATTAATTAAATTTAAATGAGGATTAGTAATCAGTAATCACAATGCTATTTATTCTTCAATACTTTAAAATCTTCTTTAAAAAACTTTGAATTCTATTTTTAAGACTTTGAATTGATATCTTATACGTTTATTTTGATTGTAGGAGCTGCTGTCTAATAGACGTCTATTGAAAGTGGGTGTAGCCCCGTTCGAAGATGGAAGGAAACTAACAAACGATTATGGATGCAAAGTTTATGGGACGCTTGATCTAAGAACTCTTGCAGATCGCCTTGATCTTCCGAGTCCAAAGAGCTTGGCTGCAATGAGTCTTGAGTACCTTGGTCTTGAATTGGATAAGGTGATAGAAGTAAGGTGCAGTGACTGGGATAACGACACTCTCACAGATGATCAGATAGCTTACGCCTCTTATGATGCATTAGCATCTATCTTTATTTACCACCAGGTGTGACGCTGAATTTCTTATCTATATACATATAGTATAAACCACCGATCAAAATTATAAGTTACAGTAAGTGAGTAAGTTAAAGCATTTCAAGGATTGTCATTTAAAGTTGAAAACTTTAAAAATTCTCCTTAAAATAAACCCAGAACAAATTCAATTTTGTAAGAAGATATTGGAAAAAAAAATTAAAATCTCAATGTTTTATAAAAAAATATCTAAAACTTCCGAAATAATTAACATTTTTTAAAATTTCTTAGACTCATTTTAAGACGAAATTTCTATAATATTTGATATCCTCATTGCAATAATTGCTAATTGTTTCTTTGCATTGTACAATAGTTTAAATTTGGATTTAAAATACGTGAAAAGTTCAATATCACCAGATCAGAAGGAAAATAATGTAGAAGTGAAGTTGTATCAACTTTTTTACCCAATGAGTACTTTGACTTTGCTTTGCTTTGATTAATAAAATTCTGACCGGTGGTATATCATGCGCTCATTTAGAGATTTGAAACTACTAAAAAAAATCAGATAGTCGAATATTCTTTATTCACTATCTTTTTTTTTACCTAACTTACAATCCACGACAAGCTTTTAAATTCCTTTAAAGAATTTTTGAAATCCGTTAAAATTTATTAAAAATACTTTTTATAACAAAAGAATTCCACGAAAATCCTTAAAAACTCAAGAAATTTTATTGTGTCGCTCAATATTTCACAAAATCTTTTAAAATTGCATAAAATCCTTTAAAATTCCACCATAAACTTTAAAATTCCTAAAAATCTTTCACAAATCCCTTAAAATCACACATTTTTTTACTTTCTAAAAAAAAGTGAAAATTGCTTTAAAAAAATTCAAATTCCTTAAAATAAATTAAATAATCTTTTGAAAAAAATTCAACTAATTCTGCGAAAAGTCATAAAAATCTTTGAAAATCTATTTTTCACGACAACCTTTAAAATTCCTTTAAAAAAAAGCTTTAAAATGCCTTAAACTTTTTAAAAAAATCATTCGATATCTTAAAATGTCAAAATTTCAAGAAATTTTTTTGTATCTCTCAATATTTCACGAAATTCTTTAAAATTCCTAAAACCTTTTTAAATCCCTCAAAATTCATTAAAAAAAGTATTTTAATATCTTAAAATTCCATGAGATCCTTTAAAATTACTCAAAAAATATTTTGGTATTTTTTAAAATTTCACGAAATGCTTTTAAATTACTAAAGATCTTTTTATGTCCTTTAAAATTTCGCCAACTCTTGTGAAATTAAAGAAAACCCCTTTTCGAATCCATTAAATTCCACGAACACCTTCAAAATTCCCAAAATATTTATAAAAATATTTAAAATTCATTTTAAAAATCGGTTGAAAAAAAATCAATTAACCCCCTTAAAAGTCCAAAAAATTTTTTGAAGCACTCCTTAAAATTACACAAAATATTTGAAATTCCTAAAAATTCGTTTGTATCCTTTATAGTTTGACGCAAAATCCTTTAAATTTCCTAAAAATTCATTAAATTACAGATTAACTTTTAAAATTCATGAAAAAAAACTTTAAAATTCCACAAAATCCCTTACAATTCATTTGAAAAATATTTCGATACCTTATAATTCCTAGAATTTTGTTTGTATCCCTTAATATTTCACAAAATCCTTTAAAATTCCTTTAACCCTTTGAAGCATACATTTTTCCTTGCAGTCGAATTCCTTAAAACTGGGTTTACATATAGGGGTTTTCGAGGTCGATGATTTAAAAAATAGTAGTATATCATATATGATATAGATATATCAAATGGTTAAAAAAATGCAAATCCCTCAAAATTCATTAAAAATTATTTCAAAATCTTAAAATTCCATGAAACCTTTTAAATTTTTTTCAAAAATCCTTGGAGATTCCTAAAATTTCACAACCTTTGAAATTCCAAAAAAAAAGTATCTAACTGTAATATTTGTTAAGTAAAATGAAGAGATCGAATTTTGAGATTGGAACTTGGATCCAACATCCTTAACTTGGAAAATCGTTAAAAATTTACTTAAACAAACAGAAAAAATCCTGTAATTTAAAATCGAACCTTGAATCACCCCTCCAATAAAATTAAGACTAATAAATATAAAAATATTCACAGAATTATTATTATATTTAACATTAATTCATTTAAAACTAACTTTGTGCTAAACTTATTTTTTCTTAGATTCTGGAACGAGCGAGGAAAAAGCGATCCTATTGGCAGAGTTTCATTCTACTTTTGAAAGGTATTTGGGATGAGAACGAAGACGAAAAAATTCATGGATTACCTAGTGGCGTTATCGACCAGAGGTTCGAGTTTTTAATTATTTTCTACAATAATCAATTAAATTACTGTAAATCCAGTTAATTCTTCTAACAAGCCGAATTGATTGCAGGTTCAAGGTTCAACAGGGTAGCATGACGGGTAGTAAAAGTGACAATTCTAGTAACAATAATAAATTAAATCAGATAATTAATAGAGGTATCAATGGAACTACTTCGAGCAAAACTAACATTCCTGCAAGGAATAAACCTTTGTATCATAATTGTTATCTCCAAGCTCCTGATGGAGACACCTTGTGTACGTGTGATCGAAAAAAAGCTGAGTGGTATGTCTCGAAGGAGTTGGGACAAGTTGTGAACGATGATCCCTTCACGGTGAGGCTGAAATTTGAGCCATCCGGGCGAGCTTTAGGCGAGGTCGGTCAATACTATACCCAAGTGAAACTTAACCAGTGTGTAGTCTGTGGAGCCAACGACAAGTTCGTCAGGAAGAATGTCGTTCCAAGAGAATATCGCAAATATTTTCCACGTTAGTATTGTGAAATAATTTCTTGGACTGCGAGTTTTTCAGATTAGGAAAACTGGAAAATTTCGAGGGGTTGATCACTCAAAGTTTTAATTTATTTGATAATTTCAAAATATTTCGAGAGATATCACATTTTATTTGAATCATCTTTTTATATTAACATCTTTTATTCATCTTACAGACAGATTCGCAATTTTTTCGAAAAATTTCAAGAGATTCGATACTAAAAGATTTCTGGGAATTTGAAAGGGTTTTATCATGGTGGCCACATGTCAGGGAAAATAGAAATTGATATTTATGCTAACTATGTTATTTATGTCGTATTGCATATACAGGTTTTATATTTTACTTAACAGATTTTAGAAATTTCCCAAGGATTTCGAAGGATTATAAAGATTTTTTAGGCATTCTTTGAAATTCTTTGGGCTTCTAATGATTTCAAGAGATTTTAAATAATTTTAAAAGATTTTAAGAGGTTTCTAGGAATTTAAAGAGATTACAAGATATTTGTATGATATTTAAAATATTTTGTGGAATTTTAAAGGACTTCTTGAAATTTTAAGAGACTAGAACATTACAGCGCGCTTCGTGCGCCTATATAGTTACTTCACGTTACGCACTTGTGACGATCCCACGTGATCATCTCTCAACCAATCAGATCACGAATAAACTGCGGACACTCGACAGGTCATCTATTTTTTAAGAAAGGATTTTTAAGAAATTTAAGTTTACGGAATTTAAAGAATTTTAAGGAATTTTAAATTTCCTTCTGGAATTTTAAAGGGTTTTAAAAAACTTGTAAGAATTTGAAGTTATTTGGATTTTTTAAAGTAATTTTAAGAGATTTTATTGTTCCTCATGGAATTTTAAAAGATTTCATGAGATTTTTATGATTTTAAAAGATTTTTACAAGATTTTTATGATTTATAAAAGATTTTGTAGAATTTTATGGAATTTCAAGAGGTTTTGAAGAATTTTAAGAAGCTTATAAAAATTTAAAGAAATTTTGTCAAGTTAAAAACAAAATATTGATTTTTAAAGGATTTCACGAGATTTATATGATTCGTAAAAAAATTTTGTGAAATTTTAAAGGATTTCATGGAATTTTAATAGATTCCAATAAGTTTCCAATAATTTCAAGCGATTTTGACACATTTTAAGAGACATTAAAGTTCTTCGTGGAATTTTGAAATATTTCAAGAGATTTTAAAATGATTTTGTGGATTTTTTAAGGATTTTAAAAGGCTTGTAAGAATTTTAAGAAATTTTGATTTTTAAAAGTGATTTTAGGGGATTTGATTTAAATTTTAAAGAATCTCACAAGATTTTTATGATATATAAAAGATTTTGTAGAATTTTTTGGAATTTAAAGAGATTTTCAAGAATTTTAAGAGATCTTTACGTATTTTAAAAGGTTTTAAAGTTTTTCGTGAGATTGTAAAAAATTTTAAGAAGCTTGTAAAAATTTTAAGAACTTTTGACATTTTTAAGATGATTTTAAGGAATTTAAATATTCCTCGTGGAATTAATAAAAAAATTCAAAAATTATTTTTGATTTTTGAAGGATTTTGTGAGGTTTTCGTTTCCAAGAATTTTTATTTACAGATTTTAATGTATTTTAGGGAATTTCAAAGTTTTTTATTGAATTTTAAATTATTTCACGAGATTTTTATGATACGTAAAAGAGTTTGTGAAATTGTAAAGAATTTCTTGGAATTTTAATAGATTTAAAAGTATTTGTGACATTTTATAGGATTTTAAATAAATATAGTGAAATTTCATTGAATTTTAAGAGACTTCCAAGTTTGTCTTGAATTTTAGAGATTTTTAAGAATTTTAAGTATTTTGAAGTGGTTTCAAAATATTTAAAGTGATATTATACAAAATTTTTGAAAAATTTCAATAGTATTTTTACAGAAAATTTGTTCGCATTTTTAATACTTTTCTGTCAGGGAAATTTGTCTGAAAGTCAGGGAAAAGTCAGAAAAATGTTAGGGAAACGGAAAAATTGAATCTTGTGGCCACACCCTGTTCATGGAATTTTAAGGTATCGAATGATTGTTTAATTTAATTTTAAGTGTTTTGAAAAGTTTTTTATTAGAAGTTTTAAAGGGTGTCAAATTTTGACTGACTTTGTAAGATTTTTAAGACTTTCAAAAGATTTCGTGTAATTTTAAGCAATCCCAAATGATTTTAAGAAATTTACAAGGATTTCGTTGAATTTGTCGAAAGATTTTTTACGTGAATTTCAAGGGATTTGCAAATTTAAAAAAAAAATAATTTTAAAGATTTTCCTGGAATTTAAGGTATTTTACGAGATTTCTGGGAATTCAAAATGATTTCGTAGAATTTTAAGGAATGTCGTAAAATGTTAAAGGATACAGAAATATTTTTTTAGGATATTAATATTAATAAATTCTGCCTTCCGATTTTTAAAGAATCTTGTAGATTGTGGAATTGAAAGAATTTAACATTTGTGGATATTTTAAGGGATTTGGTGAACTCTCAAGATTTCAAAAAAATTTTGACTCTATTATAAGGAATTTCAAGAGTATTTGGTAGGAATTTTAAATGCTGTCGTGGAATTTAATAGACTTTTATGTATTTCAAACGATTTCGTGCAATTTTAAGGGATCCCAGATTTTTTAAAAAACTTTAAAGGGATTTCATGGAATTTTAAGATATTGAAATATTTTTTAAATTGAAGTATTTTAAAAGTTCTCTTTTAAGAAATTTTAATGGTTTTTCTGGAATTGAACAGATTTAACAAAATTTGTATCAATTTTAAAGGATTTAGTGGAGTGACCATTCAACTCTTCGGAAACTTCATTATTTTATAACAATTAATAAATCCGCCTTTCTTATTACAGTTGTAATGAAAGCGCACCAGTCTCACGATGTTTTGTTGCTCTGTCCGTCTTGCCACGAAATTAGCAATTACTATGATCTGGAGCTAAGAAAACGTTTGTCAGAAATCTGTAATGCACCTCTACCTGGACCGCTGTCTCAGACAAGGGATGAGATTCCTCGTGGCTGGCGAAAACTACAATCGGCAGTGAAAGCGCTGAGAAGCAAGGTTTCGATTCCTGCACAAAGACGCAAGGATCTCGAATCTTACATTCTTTCCTGCACTGGACAGCGTGAATTCTCGACGATACTATTGGATGCCCTCCACGAGAGACTGAAAGAAAAACCTGAGGTCAAACATTCAACCAAATGTGAACCTCATGGTCTTAAGGTAATATATGTACAAAATTGTAAAATAGTTTTCTTATCCAGGGACTTTTGAATAAAATATAAGGATTTTATATCCAATTTTTAATCTTAAAATTCGATTTCCTCATTTTAATCAACAAATATTACAATTAAATGTTTTTTCGCTCCTTAACGCTATTATTTAGTTGAAGTTTCAGACGTCTAATTTGACGATTTTTTTTTTTAGAATTATTGGAATAATTAAAATTCTTTGAAATTCTTTAGTCTTTTGAACTCTTAAAATTCTTCAAGGTGTATTGAAATCTTGGAAATATTATGCAATCCTTGAAAAGAAATATGAATTTTCTTATAATCATTTACAATCACTTGAAATCCTTAAAAAAATTTTTTAATCATTTAAAATTGCTTCAAATCCCTTGAAATCTTGGAAATATTGTGAAATTCTTTGTAAAAATTTTAATTTCTTAAAATCATTTAAAATAACTTGAAATCCGTAAAAACTTTTAATTTTTCTTTTTTTACTTTTTTTTCGATAAAACAAGAAAATCGACTTTTGATGTTAGAACTTGAATTCAATACCCTTAGTATTGTATTATTTAATTTGTCTTATAATTCCAGGTGGTGCGACACTTTGAAAAACGAGAAGGCGGTCTCGTGGAACTCGAGAGGGTATGGAGAGAGCATTTCCTAACAGTTATGAAGCCTAAGTATCTACCCAAATTGTGGTCTGTTTGCCACAACCAAGAGCGTCTAACGATTCGTCAAACGCAAAATCGGATAGAGCCACAAGATGCAAGAGTAGCTGGTCTAGTGCATTAATTTTTTCTATAATAATTTTTAAATCGTACCTGAAAGGACTCGTATAAGAGCGAGAACTTGTTTTATGAAGACTGTATAAATTATTTAAAGAAACACTCTATTTATTGTAAATCTATGTACTTCAGTCAACTTATTTATTCGAAGTAGTCTTTTATATGTAAATTATGTATCTAGAACTTTAAGAAAATGTCTAAATAATCACAAGGTGCATTTTCACCTTGCATTAAAAAATTTTTGTCAAAGCACCTGTGTGCTCTACGAGAAACAATAAAACAGAAAAGGAATTATTATCTTAAATCTTAAGCATATTGTGATTATAATAATTTCTTCTTTGTCCTTTTTATAATTTTATTGTGTAAGTCCATTGTGATTTATGTATGTATTTATATTAAGTCGCTCAGTTTGAACTTTTTTTAATTTGGCTATATAGATTTTTGTCTTGTCAATTTGGTTTTCCTTGCAGAGAAAGTAATAAAGAATATAGGAATAAAAAGGCAAAGAAGATTACTTAATAGGTAAAATTGTAATTTTATAAAATTCAAGCTTGCCTCTGTAAAATGCTTTTGATAAATGAATATTTTTACTGTCGAGTTTGTAGTAATCAGTTATTTTGAAACCTTACACACATATATACAATATACATAGTACCATATAATCAAGTCAACTTTATTATAGTAGCAAATTTTAAAATATGGTTTTTATTTGATTTCTGAAATATGTAGGAGAATTTTGAGTGTGCATCAGATTTTAAGATTTCAAGAAATTTTAATAGATTACAGAAGATTTCAAAATATTTCAAGGGGTTTCAAAGATATTTCGTGTAATTTTAAAGGAAATTAGAATTAATTAATTTAAATTAATTTTTTAGGAATGTCAAAGGTTTTTGTTGAGTTTAAAGGATTTTCAAAGATTTATCTTATGAATTTTAAAAGATTTCATAATTTTAACAGATCTCAAGTTTTTAAAAGTATTTAAGGGCATGTGATACTTTACCATAAGAGCAAATTAGTTATACCAATTATACATTCATAATAATAAATATTTTTAGTAAATAAGAGTCAATAAACCTTCCTCTCATGTAGACGAAGGTTTATTGACTCTTATTAGCTAAAAATATTTATTATTATGAATGTATAATTGGTATAACTAATTTGCTCTTATGGTAAAGTATTACATGCCCTTAAGGTCATGTAAGACTTGTCCGATCCCTACCTTACCGACATTTTTTTCTCTGCAATGCTAAGTCTACATTTATTGAGATATCAAATTGAAAATTTCTAAAATTAAATAAAATATGCTAAGGTATGTTTATCTGGTCTTAGATATTTTCAATTCGATATCTCAATATGTAGACGTAGCGTTGCAGAGAAAAAAATGTCGGTAAGGTAGCGATCGAGTCTTACACGACCTTAAGGCCATGTAAAAATAAAAAAAATTTGTTTGAAAAAATTTTTTTATAAATATCAATATTTAGGACCAGATAAACGTACCTTAAAGCTTTAGCTTCAATTTTAGAAATTTTCAATTCGATATCTCAATAAATATAGACGTAGCGTTGCCGAGAAAGAAATATCGGTAAGGTAGAGATCGGGTAAGTCTTACATTACCTTAAAGGTACATATTTGTATATTTTAAAGGTTTTTGTGGAATTTAAAAGATTTTTCGTGGAATTTTAAGGTATTTCAAATGATTTCGTAAAATTTTAAATTATGTTTTTTAAATTTTTAAATAATTTGAAAGAATTAAAAAAATTCCTTTAAGGAGTTTGAAAGATTGTGAAATTTAATAGATTTTTAGAAACTCACAGGATTTCGTAGAATTTGAAGGGAGAACAGAAATTTATTAAAAATTTTAATGTATTTGAAAAATGTTTTAGAGAATTTCAAATATTGTGGTGAAATTAATGGGATTTCGAAATATGTTTACGGATTTTAAGTTATTAAAAGATTTTAAAAAGATTTAATGGAATTTTAAGAGATTTCAAAAGATTTTGTGAAATTTCGAAAAGATTTCAAAAGTACTTAAATATCTTCAAGTTTTGAATCTAAGCTATACTTAGATTCTTTATTAACAACATTATCAATAGTGATCAGAAAAGTATGTACAGTTTGTCTATCAAAAATTAAAAATTTGAATTTAAATATAATATCATCATGTCGTTTCCGATTGTTGTCCTCTCCTACTTTTTTTCTGTTTCTGTGGACTTGCATACTGGAGTTCCTCATCAATTCGTTCTTTCGCCCGGACAACCTTAGATTGAATGTAAAACGAGCCTCCTTTCGCTCTTTCGTTCGCTTCAAAGAGATATTTGTAATGTTTTTCTATTTGTTCAGTTTGGTCCGGTTTCTCCACGTTGAGAATTTTTAAAGCTTCTTCTATAGTAATTCCACTTTTAGCATTTGTAGCTGCTCTCTGAGCCCCCTTTGCCCCACCTCCAAATCTACGCGCAGCTTCCTGGCTAGCAGCAAATTCCTGACGAAGAGCTTTTGCAAAAGCTTTTCCTATCACTTGCGTGCCAAGTAGAATAATTTGTGCCAGGTACTTCGCCATATTTTTAAAAAGTCACATACAAGTCCAAAAGGACTTTAATTTTCTTACAATGGATTCTCCGGGTCTTTCTAATCTCGAATTCGGAGTTTCGCGTATGCAGAGAAGTTAATCTAACCTCAAGAGTCACCTTTTTCTGTAATAAAGAGAATAAAGTTAAAACTTAGAAATAATTATCATGAGAATAATATTGAGTGCAATTAAACTTAGTTATAGAAGTAATTTCAATATATATATATATATATATATATATATATATATATATATATATATATATACGTTAGAGAATTATATGAACTTTTCAATTTTATAACCAATAATATTCGGAAGATCGGAAGTATATAGGTATTAGATTGTCCGATGGTTTGAGATTCTGCAATCAAATGTTATTGTAATAAATTTTGGTCACCGGTGTCTTACATACATTTTTAGATTTTTATCATTGTTTGACTTACTGTTATGTATTGCAGAATAATTGCAGGAATTGCAGTTCTTTTGCAATCTTATAATCTATATTGAATTTATTCAATAAATTTTATTGCATTGAAATATTATAATATTTTATTTATATTTATTTATAAATATTTTATTTATGCAAAATTTATTAAAATTTTTTTTTATTTTGCAATATTTTATTTATGCAATAAATTTTATTGCATTGCAGCTGATTGCGGCAGCAAACACACAATGTGCGCGCATACGATGACTAAACACCAGGGTTGTCAACTATTTCCAGAAGAAGAAAATCACATTCGGGCCCAGGGATAGGTTGTGACCAGGGTTGGTCAGTTACGCGTAACTTGAGGATTTTTACGTATATTACATACTATGGTTTTTTTACATTTGTAAATTACGTATTACACTCGACTTCCTCAATATTAACCACCGCAATATTATGGTGATATCATACCTCTGCAAAAATTTTGCTTGCGCAAAATTTTGCGCAATGGAAATGAATGGAAGATTTTCCGCTTTGCAAGCGGAAAAAACTTTTGGCGGGAAGTTTTGAATTATAATTTTGTTTCGTGTAATTATTATTGAGAAATTTATTTATCGAGACGATATTTTCTTTATTATAAATTATGAAAATGACATTGTGAAGTTTTGATTTAAGTAGTTGTTCATTTTTCATTTCTTTTTTGTTTTGGTTATATGTAGCATGTTCTTGTTGACATTTTGTTCTGACACATGACCGGCGTGAGGTGTGAAGACGAAAAAAAAAAACTGCGGA
>CAJFCO010017441.1:42348-59552 GCA_904066015.1 Synergus gifuensis | reverse complement strand
ATTATGATTAGGAGGATTAATTTTGACTTTGTGATGTGTAGAAAATCTACCACATCACACTCAATGTTCCCCATGTTCACGTTCGCATTGTATTATGAGTCATGAATACTTGGTTCGACTGCTAGAGACGGACGCCTATACCGAATAGCTCAAATAGATGCATGATGGCCGCGCGGAGGCGCGTTATCGGACACTCCGCCTCGCACCTCTCTTACCCGACCTTCCCATCTCATATTCGTCCTTCCGCATTCTCTCCTTCAGAACTCTGACCTGCTCTGTAGTTAGCTGACTAATACTCAGTTATTGAAATAATATCATATAAATTAATTGCATTCTATTTAATAAATACTCAATTGAAATTGAGTTGAAAAATAGAATTAAAATTCTCTCGAAGTATCAGTCACAAATTTCTCTCTGCTTGCATCAATCAAAAGTCGACAAATTCCTGTCCTTATGCAAGACGAACAGAAATATTCAAACGTTCGCAAGTTTGCAGAATCAAATGAAACAGTGACCGATTTCAGGCAGTTGCCCTCTATTGAAAAATTCGAATTTCTGCACAAATGTCACAATTCCAACACAAGAGCACTCGATCAGAAATTCTTAACCTGGTTCCTTTTCGAAATGCAAAATCCTGATACTTCAAAATTTCCCACCAAGTCCACCGATGGCACACTTACGACGGGCATCATATAAACAGAGTAATTCAGTTGCTCTGGGCAGTCTGACGAGCTTCTTACATGGGTAAAGAAGTCTCCCATTTTATAATTTAATTTGGAAAATCGGCGCCCGTCTCTATAAATCGTTCGGTAACATCCGCATTTCGGTACCTAAAGACTCTGGTTTTTTCGCGAAACAGGAACTCGAAGTGAATTCGAGCAAGGGAAACTCAAGTTGCGGGAACTTTACGTGTGTGCGCTCATACGAAACTTCCCCACAACTCATTCTAATTGATTGAGTAGGAATAGTGTAGTCTTCTTCGAGTCAAACCAGCTCAATTCGTGAGTAAAATTCGCTTAAGGAAAAACGAATAAAAGGACGTCCAAAGGACCGAAACAACTGGGTTGAATCTAACGAGTGACGTTAAACCTCCTAAATTCAACCCGATTTTGAGGACAAGGTATCCCAAACTCACAATCGAAATCGCCATAATGTGGCTCGATTGACAGCAAGGCTAGCTTGGTTGACCAATGGATATTCTATTTTCCGTCGACGGTATTATTCAATATCTCCCTTTTCTTAGATAAATTTTCGGACTCAAAGCTTAGGGTTTTTATCTTCGGACATTTCGGCGTGTGTGCTCACATGAAACGACCCTCGTGAAAATCCTTCGAATAAAGACCGCGAGAATTCTGGATGCGGACTCGAATCTCAAAACGAGTAAGCATCCCGAATTTATAAGGTAATCACCGGGCTCACGTGAAAATCCTTTAGGGAAGGGTGTTGGGATTTAATTGCCCTCATTCCTTCCGGTTCAACGCCAACTATAGTTTTCTCGGGTGAATCTAGTGAGCGAACGCGAAGCGTGGGAAAGTTTAGTTCGCGAGAGTGAATTAAACTAAAGAACTAGAGTTTTTGAATGCAACAACGTGAATTGAGAAAGTGTATGGCCCAATAGGGATAAAACGGATCAGCTTTCTGCCCTCCGCTTCATCCCTAATGGTAGTTTTAAGCTACATTAGGAGTAGGTAAGCGAAACGAACTGTATCGTTCGCAACTATTCTACCATTTATATTTTATAATATTTAATCCTTAATCTTAAACCTTGTTAAAACTTCACAATCGATTGTCTATATTTATGGGGTTTAACTTTGGGGGTTGCTGAATATAATTTTTGTTACAAAATTACATTAGTTTTTTTTCTCAATTTATTTCTCCCATAAGATGACAGGTTTTATCCTCGGATGAGGACAGGTAATCACGAAATCCCGCATAAATGATTTAAAAGATCGACTCAATAAATTTGACTAAATCTTTTTCTTTTCTGTTATTCTCCGACTTGCCTTAAATGATTCTTTATAAATTTCTTCTCGGACTTCTTTTCTGAAGAATCGTACTTATTGGTTCGTAGCACCCGATTTGCAAAATTCAAAATGGTGAATCAAATATGGCGGAAAAGTTTTCACAAAATCAATGGATTTTCATGAAACTTGTATAATCTGGGACGATTATTACTAATTGGGAAGGGGAATTAGGGAAATTACCAGTTGGGAGTGAGAAACAAAGAACAAGCAAGTGAATATTAATAAAAAACTATATTCTACTTACAAAACAGAAAAGGCTCAAAGCCTGGAGAACAATCGAATATAATAGGCAGCACAACCAAAACTACGGTAGCCAACGAGGCTCAGAAGAGATTACTAGAGAGAGAGACTAACGTCTTGTCTGTCAGCTGTCTGGGTTGCAAGAGCGCGGGGTAGCCGACCGACGACTCGCAGCACCGCTGCTCGTCGGCGTGCCCCCGCCCCTTCGCCTACACGTAGGCAACCAACGTAACAGCCATGTTACACTCCCCCTCCCATATGGGAGTTTGGGTCCATGACCAAAACTTCCTCCAGTAACTCTAATTCCATATTAAAGCCTGACTTTTCTTCCTCTTTTACTGGGCTTCTCACATCCCATCTACGCATTCTATTAGGTTTAACTTCTATTTTAATAAACTCTTGATACTCTAAGTTAACTCTTTCCCAATTCTCTCTTACGTAACTACTCCTATCATAGCTTGGACACGTTAAATTTTGCCTATATCTATATGGCCTATTGTTACAAAAACTATTATGGAAAATGTATAACTCTTTCGGTAATAACTTTTTACAAAATTGGCAACTTTTTGCCCCTATCCTAACTGTTAGTTCCGATGACTCTTCTTTTCCTTTAGGCTCCATCCTTAGTCCCTTTTTATCCTCCTACAGGTTTGGCTCTTTCTATCTCCTTTCCATTTTTGGTTCTCTTTGTCCTTTAATTCTGTAAACAAGTTATCTTCGTTTCGTTTGGAGTATTTTGGAGTCTAGTATTTTTCTGTTTTAGAGTTAGAGTTTCGCATTAGAGTTTTATGTCATAGTTTTTAAATTGGAGTCTGTCAGAGTTGGATTTTGTACCTTTAACTTACTTTTTCTCTCTCTCTTTACTATTAATTTTAATTTTTACTATCTCTTTTCCTATTTAACTTTACTTTCTTTTCTACCGATTTTTTCTCTACTTGAGCATTATCTGTACTCTTTTCCAATTTAAAATCGTTAACATTCCAATTTCCGATACTCTTCCCCTTTAGATCTTTCAATTCGTACATGGTTGGAGATAATTTCCTTTTAATTATAAATATTCCTTCGTACTTATCAAACAATTTACCCGCTTTACTTTCTGCTTTATTTGATAATTTATTCACTTTTTTAAGGACTCTATCCCCGATTTTGAATTCTTGCGGTCTCCTTCGAAGGTTATAGTATCCTGCTTGTCTCTGGTTCGCGTCATCTAAGTTCCTTTGAACTTCCTCTTTCAAAATTTGGAAACTTCGCCACCTATCGGTCCATTTATCTACTTCTTGAAACTCTATTTCCTCAGTGTTTTCTATTTCCGCTTTTAAAGATTGCTGAGGGTGCAATTCTCTGCCTAAGTTTATAAATGCTGGCGTAAATCCCGTTGACGCATTCTTACTCGAATTCATCGCGTATTTGATATCGACTAAATACTCGTCCCATGACGCATGATCGTCATCTAAATACGCCTTTATCAATTGTTTGATCGTTCTGTTATACCTTTCCGTTGGGTTCGCTTCGGGGTAATATCTTGGTGTGGTTTCATGTCTAATTCCGAATTTTTCCGCTAACTTTTTAATTGTTTTGTAAACAAATTCTGTCCTATTATCCGTTAACAATATTCTAGGTGTTCCCCAATGTGATATTATTTTGTTATAGAATTCCTTTTCTATTTCTTTCCCATTCGCTTCCTTAATAGGAATTATCTCTTCCCATTTGGAAAAATTATCCACTATTACCAGAATATATTGGTTTCTACGCTTTCTTGACAATGGTAACGGTCCCATTATATCCGCTGTCACCATTGTCCACGGTTCCTCTATGATTCGTTTACCCATAAGCCCTATTCTCGGTTTATTTCCCGGTTTGATTCTTTGACAAATTTTGCAGTTTTTAACATAATTCAGTACTTCGGAATAACTACCTGGCCAAAAGTAGCTTTCCGATATTTTCGCGTATGTTTTTTCGGCTCCTAGATGGCCTGCCTGCACGTTGTCATGGTTTTCTATCAAAACCTGTTTAAGTAACCTTTTGGGAATCACCAGTTTCCACGGATTGGAATCTGGTAACAGTTTCGATTTAAGTGGGTCTGGTCTATAAAAATATAATTGAGAATCTCTTATTCTCCAATTCTCATTCTCCTTGGGATGTTTTAACACCTGCATAACTTTGGTTTTATACCAATCGTCGGTTTCTTCCTTTAGGTTTTCGATTGTTTTTTCGATGCATGTCGCTAACGCGCTGGCTATTGGCTTTTCTACTTCGTTTTTCCTAGATAGTGCATCCGGCACGTGATTCGAACTACCTTTCCGATAGACTACTTCGTAATCGTACTCCAACAGTTCTAGAGCCCATCTGGCTACTCGACCTGTTGGGTTCTTCATATTATGAAGCCATTTCAAGGCTTGGTGATCAGTCAATACCCTGAAATGAAAGCCTTCTAAATAAGGTCTAAATTTCCTTATCGCCTAAATTACTGCTAAGCACTCTAATTCTGTTGCCGAATACCTTGTTTCAGCCCCGTTTAAGCCCCTGCTCGCATAAGCCACTACATAATTTTTCCCGTTCCTAACCTGTTTTAAAACTGCTCCTAACCCCGTGGTACTCGCATCCGTTTCCAATTGAAATGGTACCGTAAAGTCTGGGTGTACTAAGATCGGATCTGACGTTAACGCCCTTTTAATCTTTTCTAAAGCTTTTTCCTGATCTTTTCCCCACTCCCAGGCTCTATCCTTCCTTAGTAACCTATTGAACGGTTCTACTATTTCCGCGAATCGTGGTATGAATTTACGATACCAACTCGCCATTCCAATTAACCTTTGCAATTGTTTAACGTTTTTTGGTGCCGGGTATTCCAGAATTGGTTTAATTTTCTCCTCATCTATTTGAATACCATTTTTATTTATCTTCAAACCCAAATATTTTACCTCTGAGCAACCAAATTCACACTTTTCTGGGCTGATGGTTAAACCTTCTTTGTTTACCCTATCTAATACTATCCCTAAGTATTTTAAATGCTCATAAAAGCTATCCGTCGCGATTACTATATCATCTAAGTAGCAAAACACTTGTGGTTTTAACTCTGGTGTTATGATTTTGTCCATTAGTCTTTGGAAAGTTGCGGGAGCATTTGTCAGCCCAAAAGGCATCCGCCTCAATTGATACATCCCCTTTCCAGGAACCATGAACGCGGTTAGAGGCTTGGACTCTTCCTCTAAAGGTATTTGCAGATATGCTAATTTAAGATCTACTTTCGATATGTACTTCGCAGCTTTGAGTGCATCTTTTATCTCATCCATCAAGGGTATCGGGTAACCGTCTTTTTTCGTCACTGCATTGACTTTCCGAAAGTCCAGACAAAACCTATATTTTCCATTTGGTCGTTTAATCATAACTATAGGGTTCGATCATTCTGAACATGAAGGTTCAATTATTCCTTGCTCCAGCATCTTATCGATTTCTTCGCAAATCGCTTGTTTGACTACTGGGCTGACCTGATAGAATCTTTGCCTAATTGGCTTGTGCCCTTGAACGTCTATCTTATGTTTCGCTCAATGCGTTGCCCTATGTTCTTTCCCTACCTCGGGTTTAATTTTCCTTTTTAATAATTCTTCCAATTTTCGCTGTTGGTTCCCATTCAATTCGCAAATTCCTTCTGCTATTTCCTTGCTTTTCCTACTATGCCTATTTTCCCTTTTCTTACTTACTTTTGGGCTTTTTTGAATTAAGGCTCTATCCTTAAATTCTTGCCAACTATTCCTATTTTGGTTTTCCGTCCAACTTCTAATTTTATTTTCATCTAATTTTACTTCCATTAATTTCGGTATTTCTTTTCGCCTTACGCGCGATTTTTTTCCTACTTCATTATTTTCTTCGCGTAATTTATTTAAACATTCGAATCTATTACTGATTGAAATTTGGGGACACTTTGGTGTGTGGTTCAGAGTTTGGGCTTTCTCTGTTACTATTGATATTTTGGGACTTATCGTTTTCCCCGTATTCGGTTCAGTTCTCGTTTCTCTCGCTAACTCGGCTGTCTTGTCTCTCTTTAGACTCACTTTATTTCCGAATTTAATTTTCGGCTTTGGTTGTGGGTTGAGTGACTCTCGATTTAAATTGTCGATTTTAATCGGCTTTGGGAGGGTTGTCGGCTGAGACTCTATCTTGTATTTAACTGAGGGTTTACCTGGTAACCACCAGACTTCTTTGTCAAAATCGAGTGTCATTCCCAGTCCCTTAATCATATCCGTACCTAATATGCCTACTGATTTTAATTTTGGAACTATTCTAACCAAAAGTCCTTTCTTCAGATTACCTATTTCTATTGGAATTGAAACCTGTCCCGTAATTTCCTCTTCTTCCCCGTTTGCTACTATGAGGGCTCGTGAGACGGGTTCTGAAATAAGAATTCCGGTTTCCTCTATTTTTTCTTTCAACTCCTTGCCTATGTACGTGTGTGTTGCACCTGTGTCCACCAATAATTTAAATAATTTTCCCTCAAATTTAATTATTACGTGAAACCTAGTTTCACCTTTGCCATTATTTTCCAAGTTTAATTTTTCTGGCGTTCTGGCTCCAGGTTGTTTATTACCTCTATTATTAAACGAGGTTACCAAGTAGACGATCGCGAAGTATTAGAAAATCTAGACGCGTTATTGAAAGAGGAAGCTAAAGACTGGTTTGTGGTAAATAAAAGATCATGGCGTAGCTTAGATGATTTTTTCGCAAGCTTTAAAAATGCGTATCTAGACGAAAGATTTATGGAAGACACGCATCAAAAGATTAAGGCTTGTAACCAAAGAGGAAATCAAGACATAGGTTCATATCTAACGGAGATAAGAAAATTGTTTGGAATGCTGAACCCTACAGAATCATTAGAGTGGGAATTGCGAAAAGCATATGAAAATATGCACTTGTTTTATAAAACATATATAAGAAGGTATGATTTCCAATCTTTCTAAGAATTGCTACAGATAGGTAGAGAATGGGAAGCCGAGAGATTGAAATCAAGAGATAGAGGTCAGGTATTAGCCGTGACTGAGTTAAAAAATAAATCAAGTGAAAAATATTCTAATAAAGGACAGAGTAGTCAAAATTATTATTCGGAAAATAGAAACGCAATACAGCAACGACAAGCGAATAGACAGGGGTATATGAACCTAAGAGGAAGGTACCGTAACGAAGAAAGTACATATAGGCGAAGCATACAAAGCCAAGAACCAAGTGTACAGATTAGCGAAATAGAATCGAGAAATAGTCGGAAACCCGGAATAAGAGCGATAGAACCAGTTAATAAACCGGACGCACACAAAATAGAAGCGAAACAGGACCCAATAATATCAGAACCCCCCACAAGAAAACCATGGTCGAGTCGAAATCCTAGAGATCAGAAACAAATCTTCAGATGCTATGTGTGTGATAAACCTGGTCACATGGCAAGGTTCCTGTCCACTTCTCCTAACCAGAGACGTGCGGGAAAAACTATCTTTTCCAAGGATATACCTTGCTTTTATTTTTCACTTTTATTAACTATTCCTGAAAAGCGAAAACTTTCATTTCCTTGAAGTTCTGCAGCATAGTGTTTATCACGTGTTTGTAGTTTCTGGATTTTGTGTTCCCCAAAAAATTTTGTATTACTTCTTTTACTGACAACCAAGTTTTCCTCTCAAGGTCCGTCAAGATTGTTTCAAAATCACAATCCAATATTAGTTGTCGGATTTGGGGTCCTTGAAAAACTCCTTCCTTGATTTTAGCTTCACTAAGTTTAGGGAATTATCTTTTCAAGAAACGATGACATTCTCCATTTTTATCCATTGCTTTGATAGCAAAGCAATGGGGGAGAAATGGTGGAAGAAATGTTTTGTCTCATTTTTAGTGGGATGAAAATACCGCAAACGTAGCAAAAGCTATCGGGATGATTTTTGCAGCTGTTCTGCATTTTGCAATCGTTGCAAACTGAGGTTTGAATGAAAGCTTAGCGCAAATATATTTCAATTAAGTAAAAATAATTCTAGTTCTATAACAGGTACAAGGTAGCATATGTTGTGACTCCACAGAGGTCTAGAATCGAATGAAGATCAAATAGCGCGGAGAACGAATAGGGCGATATGAACAAGAGTAGTGTGATAATGGAGGGGAGTGAAGTGGAGGGGAGACGCGCATGCGCCATGAACACTTTTCTTCCACACAAAGCTCTGTAAATATGATAAATATTGCAAATATTAAAGACATTAGTGCAATGAGATATTAGAAAAAGTACAATGATTCGTCTCGAGTACTCGTAAACCGTCAAATTGGGAACTCTATAGAAAGAGACAAGTTCTCTGTCATGTAACTTCCGAACCGTTACAGCTGGAACTGTAAACTTTTTCTAAATTTTTTCTGCATCAAAAAACGAAGAGAATGAGACCTGAGAGACTAAAAAATAAAATTTATTCACTTAAATACAAGGATTTTTGTAAATTCATTTTTTTTTCGTGTTTTTTTGGTTTTTTAGAAATATCTCAAAAATTATATGAGATATCGAAAAAAAAAACCAATGGATTCTGCATTAAAAAACGCATCGAAAGCATGTATCGCTTTTCGTGAGAAAAATTTTTTCACCCTTTTATCACACGATTTGTGATTTTTCGAAAAAATTTTTAACTCAAAAATTTGAAATCAACGAGAAAAACGGAGGTCAGATTTGGATTCAGCACAGAAAACTACCATGGAAATGATATATCTCGTCCCAACCCGACATAGGTCATATTTTGTTGTCCAGTGTTATTACTAATTGGGAAGGGGAATTAGGAAAATTACCAGTTGGGAGTGAGAAACAAAGAACAAGCACTTGAATATTAATAAAAAACTATATTCTACTTACAATACAGAAAAGGCTCATGCCTGGAGAACAATCGAATAGAATAGGCAGCACAACTAATACTACGGTAGCCAACGAGGCTCACAAGAGATCACTAGAGAGAGAGACTAACGTCTTGTCTGTCAGCTGTCTGAGTTGCAAGAGCGCGGGGTAGCCGACCGGCGACGTCGGCGTGCCCCCGCCCCTTCGCCTACACGTAGGCAACCAACGTAACAACCATGTTACACTTGGCATCTGGGGGTTTTTGTAATCGCTGATTACAAATCTGACTTCAGATTCGTTATCAGAGAACCCAAACATCCCAAGATGCCAATTTTTCTGAAATCCCATTAATTTTTTGAAAACTCATCCGCCATATTGGATTCACCATTTTGAATTTTGCAAATTGGGCTTCAGATTCGTATTCAGCGACATCAAAAACCCCCCAATGAAAAGTTTTATGAAATTCCAACCACTTTTTCAAAAATTTGTCCGCCACATTGGATTCGCCATTTTGAATTTTGGAAATCTGACCTTAGATTCGTCATCAGAGACACCAAAAACACCCTCTAACTAATATCGAACATAATGTGCCTATTTTTGGAATTTTGATCTGTCATGTTGATTCCGCCATCTTGGATTTTTCGAAATTGAATATTTTGAATTTAGACTCAGATTCAGAGACGAAAATAAACACCTCAAGAACAGGCTTGAAAAAAATGCAATTGTTATATTGGGTTTAGTATGAGAAACACTGCATTTTAATGTTTTTTAGGCAAAAAAATAGAATTTATAACTTATATAACATTGCAGAAAATTCTGAAAAATTTCTTAAAAATACTTTAAGGTGTACTGAATACAAAAAAAATTGCCGTTCCAAACTACAAGATAGATTAGTGCAAAATGAATTTCTCCGTTAAAAAGCACCAATTTGGACTATTTGTTTATATATATTAGGTGTACAACTTTGCTTCCGCCGTTTTTCGATAGATGGCTGCAGCGGTAAGTGTCGGTTGAAATAGGCAGGTCAAAAATTTCATACATTAAGCTTGGACATCTGTCAACATAATGATAGCACCACATTAGTGAATTTGTGTTTGCATCAGAAGTGTATTCTCGATCGAAGATGGCAGTTTTCGAGCCAAATTCTCGTCATTTGCGGGAAGTGTTGATTTTCTGCTTTCATTTGAAGAAAACTGCGGCTGAGAATCATCGAATGCTCTCAAGTGCTTACGGTGACGCTGCTCTTAGTGAAAGAACGTGCCGTGAGTGGTTTCATCGCTTTAAAAGCGGTGATTTTGATGTCGAGGACCGGCATGGCGGCGGAAGAGAAAAAATTTTCGAAGATTGCGAACTGGAGGCATTACATGCTGAAGTCTTAGCAGAATCACTGGGAGTCACTCAACAAGCAATTTCGAAACGCCTCAAAGCCATGGGAATGATTCAGAAGCAAGGAAATTGGGTTCCTTATGAATTGAAGCCAAGAGGCGTAGAACGCCGTTTCTTTGCTTGTGAACAGCTGTTTCAAAGACAGAATCGGAAGGGTTTTTTACATCGCATTGTAACCGGCGACGAAAAATGGGTCCACTACGATAATCCCAAACGCAGAAAATCATGGAGAATGCCCGGACATGCCTCCACATCTACGCCCAGACCGAATATTCACGGTGCCAAGGTTATGCTCTGCATTTGGTGGGACCAGCTCGGTGTGGTATATTATGAGCTGTTGAAACCGAGTGAAACTATCACAGGGGATCGGTATCGAACCCAATTGATGCGTTTGATTCGAGTATTTAAGGAGAAACGGCCACAGTATCAAGAGAGAAACGATAAAGTTATCCTGCAACATGACAATACTCGGCAACATGTCGCAAAACCCGTCAACACATACTTGGAAACCCTAAAATGGGAAGTCTTACCCCACCCGCCGTACTCTCCAGACATTGTTCCTTCCGACTACCATTTGTTCCGATCGATGGCACATGGCTTAGCTGAGCAGCATTTCCGCTCTTATGAAGAAGTTAAAGAATGGATCGATTCGTGGATCGCCTCAAATGACGCAAAGTTTTGTCGAGATGGTATCCGACAATTGTCCGAAAGATGGCAAAAAGTAGTGGCTAGTGACGGACAGTACTTTGAATCATAAACAGGTTATCACTTTTTCAGAATAAAGCCTCAAATTTTCGAAAAAATCGGCGGAAGCAAAGTTGTGCACCTAATATTATTTTTATAATTAACAATTAACAACGGATAACATTTCTTTCACATTCATTTGTATCCTAGAGACTTAGGAAAAACAAAAAACCCGGTACTTGTTGTCAAAAATATAGTTAAAAAAATGTAAATCCATGGAGAAAAAGGTGGGTCGCTGTACGACCCACTATGCCGCAAAGGGTTTAAGAGGTTTCCTTGTGGAATTTTAAAGGATTTCATAAGACTTTTATGATTTTTTAAAGATTTTGTGAAATTTTACAAAATTTTAAGAGATTTTTTTACCTATTTTAAAGGATTTAAAAGTATTTCATGGAATGTGTTAAAAATCTAAAAAGTTTTAAGAAATTTTAAATGATTATAAATATTCTCCTGGAATTGTAAAGAATTTTAAGAAGCTTGTAAAAATTGAAAGAAATTTTGACATTTTTAAAATGATTTTAAGGAATTTAAAGAAGTTTCTAAGAATTTCAAAAGATTTCAGCGAATTATAAGCAATTCCTATAAGTTTCCAATGATTTTAAGAGATGTTTTTAATGGAATTTTGAAGGATTTTAGGAAATTTTAAGAGATTTTTAGGAATTTAAAAAAATTTTGAAGTTTTTTGAGGAATTTAAAGGATTTGAAATGATTTTGTAGAATTTTAAAACAATAAGTTAAAATTGCAGGTTTCTCATGAAATATTAACAAATTTGAAGGGATTTTGTCGAATTTTAAGATGTTTCTAGGAATTTCAAGAAATTTCAATGAATTTTAAGAGGTTTCCAAGGTTTTCGTAAATTTGAGAGATTTCTGCGAATTTTAAGTGTTTTGTGAAGTGATTTTAAATTTAAAAAGATTTAAAGTGATAATATACGTAATTTAAAAAAAATTTCAATAGTATTTGTACTGAAAATTTATTCGCATTTTTAATACTTTTCTGTCAGGGAAATTTATCTGAAAGCCAGGGTGATGTCAGGGAAATGTCAGGAAAATGAATTTAAAAAAAAATTGAATTTTGTGGCCACTTTGAGTTGCCACAACCACGTATGGTTCTATTAATCAAAATCGTGGTTGTGACAACCATGAATTATTAGTTGTACCATATTTTGCTATTTCTGTGGTTTTCATAGATAGGATTAAATTTTTTCAATTTTTCATTTGATTTATTTCTGATTCTGGAAGAAAATACTAAGTATATATATATATATATATATATATATATATATATATATATATATATATATTTCCATAACTAAGAAACTTAGTCAGAATTTTGCAGAATTTTACACCAATGAATATTCATGAGCTGCACTCTGCACCAATCACTTTAATGATGAAAATGATCGTAATATTCCCGTACAAAACAGTCATTACTTCATAAACATTTTTTTTTAAATTTTTAATTTAAAGTTAAAGTAACGGACGAAAAAGTGACCTTTCGTTACAAATTACTAAAATAAAGTCACGCGTTACCGTTACCGTTACTATTTCAAAATAGTAACGCGTTACCGTTACCGTTACCCAATATAAGTAACGGTAACGGTAACGTCACTAAAAGTAACGCGTTACTCCCAAGCACTGGTTATAAGATTACACAAAAGTTTTCAACTGGAGAATGCTGTTGAACTTTACAAATAAAATATTATATTAAGATACCATCGTTTTTATAAAAATTTACAATTTTGTCATATCGCTGTAAAAAAAGTTGATGTATATTTACATCGTGCGACGATGGAAATTATTCGATCAGCGTGAAACGTGGTAAAAATACATACTTTTGTTTTCAAACTACGTCCGCCATGAAGAAATACATGCAGGACATAAATTCCCTAAAATTTCTCGGTAAAATATTCATTTTTGTGGGAGAATAATTGGTATAATTGAAAACCAATAAAATCGAAAAATCGATCATCAAACGATACGCCTAACAATAGGCAAAAAAGAGTCAGGTACGACCACAAAAGTCTATTTTTAGTTGCATACCTGACTGCAATCAAATTAAATAGCGGTCAATAGAAGGATTAACTAGGTAGTAAACCTGGTATTTGAACACCTGACTGCAATTAAATCAAATAGGGGGTTTAAACAGGTAGTAAACCCTGTAGTTGCACACCTGGCAGCAATAATGCCAAATTCTGACGATTACAAAGAGCACAACAAGACGGAGAAAAAGGGGGTTTCACCAGCCACTTCCACCTTTTCTAAGGTATATAAGGCGACTGTCGGCCCACAGCAAGTCATTCTGCTCAGGATCATCAAGTCTGCAACATCGTACTGTGGAATAGCCAGCAGACCATCACCATCCTTCAACACCAGGTGCAGTAGAAAAGGGGAACCCCGTACGCTGCTCCAGGCTGGGGTTCCACTCTTCCTCTCTTTTCTATACATTACCCTTTTTTGCAAAAGTAGTGGGTCAGTACACGGTGCTCCAGGCTGCTGACTCCACTCTTTTGTTTCGCTCTGGTTTGACTTGCTATACTTTTCGTTTATATGGGTTCTCTTGTACTATTTTAATTTCGTTGCTAGGTCTCTGTGTACGCTGCTCCAGGCTGCGGAGACCTAGTACGAGCCTCTTTTAGGACAGTCACACTTTGTGACTATTTTTCAATTTCGCATCGCCAATTTTAACTTTAAGTGCGATGTTTCAATTATAATATTCCTCCGCGCATTATTTTACATGCGAAATTCCGCTTATAGATCTCTCACGGGAAGGGAAACAGAATGTAGCCGTCCGAGTCGTTTACTCAATAAATAAATGCGGAACTCGGTTAGGGCCGTGAGAGACTGTTTTCATTTATCAAAATTTGTAAACGCGTAGAGCACTGTCTCATTTTATTACGTGTTTCTTTTCTCTGAGTTAATATCTTTCAAATCCGATTCACTTATCGTTTCTTTATTCTTACCGGTGTTACCGAGTTTCATGTTTCAACGACTAACTAATGAAAGGTAGATAAATTAATTTAAGAGACGTGTGAATTCTATTTCGTATTTGAAATAGAATAGACGTTGGTTCGTTATGCGATGAACAAATTAGTTTTTATCGAGTCTTTAATAAATAAATGAGTTTTGAATTGTATAGAGTCTTTCCGCATACGGACAACGATAAGTTCTCTTATTCATAAATATTTGATGTTTTGTTGGAATAAATGTTCCTTATGTTTTTTATTAATTCTTCGCGAAGTTATTTACCTCCCTCGAAAACGTTACCTCGACCATCACGTTACAGGTTTCTAGCCTATGAGAGGGCTTAAGTCTTTTATTTTCAGGAAACGATTCAAATTATTCTTTGACTTGGTTTTTTACGAAGCATAATTCATTCCTCTGAACACATAACATTATTTCTCACAACAATAAATTTCTCGTAACAAATTGAACCTAAAAACGGAAAATCAAAAAGAAGTTTCAAAAGAAAAAAAAAAGAAAAAAAGTTGTTAATCTTATAGAGATTTCTAATAATAAGCAGAATTTTATTATATAGTCCATTTTATTGCAAATAGTAAACCTGAAATTAATTTTTATAAAAGCATTTTATTTGAAGGGTTGCAATGCAAAAAATAAGATAAGGGACAAATTTTCGAAAATGGGTTTTTTTACTAGAAAATTTTGAAAAATTTTAATACACATCATGTTGAAATGATTTGAACGAAATCCCTTTTTCATGGGCGTAAGAAAAAGTTTGTTCTCTAAAAGGAGGTAAAAGGAACAGTTTTGCACTTAATTCTAAATATATCTGATTTCTTTCCCTATTCTAATTTCCATTTCAATAGCTTATGAACCAACAAAAAATATATTATTTCCACGTCAGAAACTATTTCACTTGCACATGTCATCAATTTTGTAAAAGAATTAAAAATTAAGAACATTAAAGAATTAACAATCCGTAAACTCTGAACTCTCTTACCCCGCGATGCAGAAATTTGTATGGCGTCAAGAACGGTTCCTATGTATGTATACATCGTTTTGGTGCAGTTGGGTTTACATATTTCGTTCGTGACAGTTTGTTTCTTCATATTTCTATCGACCTTAAGGAACATTCTCATCAGAGCTCTCGCGCTTACTTGCAATCTCTTGCAATAACTCACGATAACTTTCGAAAGAATTGAAAAATTGCATTTACCTTTGGTTTACTATTTTAGAGTCCTAAAGTGAAGATCAAGTTCGCTAGCAAGCCATTTTGGACCAAAATTAAAAAAGTTAGACTATTTTGAAAATGCATCTTACTCATAAATCCGACCAATTTATCATTATGATTTTCTTCGGTAACAAAAGTACATGCATTACAGTTTGGTCTCCTTATGTCTATACTCCATGCTTACGTCGATACCTGCGGAATATTAAACGATGTAAACGGTGATGCGCATGTGCGTCGTTGTCGGCAGAACGAGGCGAGCGTCTTCTCCTGGACCCGTCTCTCTCTCTAGGCGGTATACGGTACGGAGCGTGAGAGAGAGGGGTGAGGGAGGTGTAGTAGTTGTCTATCTAGACGGTTGCAGGGCAAACCAGGTTTCCGCGGTCTGTCGGTTGTCGGTCGGTCAGGTAACATCCCCATGTCAGTTCAGGATTCACGGCTATGGTTGCGCCCTCTAGTCGTGAATACTTTAGCCAGGTGTACAGCTCTAGTTGCGCCTTCCAGTCGTACACCTGGTGAACCCTGTTCGAGGAAGATGTTTCGTCGGTTACGTATTGTCTCCAGGTCCGTCCGGGATTCACGGCTATGGTTGCGCCCTCTAGTCGTGGGTCCCTTTGCCAGGTGTACGGCTGTAGTTGCACCTTCCAGTCGCATACCTGGTGGATTTCACCTGGAGAATCTGTCTAGGTCGGTCTTGCCCCGGACCAGCTCAGGATTCACAGCCATGGTTGCGCCCTCTGGTCGTGAAACCTTTTGCCAGGTGTACGGCTGTAGTTGCACCTTCCAGTCGCACACCTGGTGAGCCTAACCTGAAGAAGATGTCCAGGTCGGTCCCGTTCGCTCTGCTATGGTTGCACCCTCTAGCAGAGAGAACAGTTAGTTCCCCGAGTGTAGGCTGAGCTACTCCTCGACGAAATGCCCAAAAACTGTCGGAGCACCTCCTTTTATATCCTGGAGTTACGTAACTATGCGCGTGACAGTTGGTGGGGGTAGCCAGCTGGCGGGTTCTCGCCTCGTATCGATCGGTGACGCGCTAGCGGAAGATGGTAGAGAGTAGCACGTGGAGAGCTCTTAGTCGGCCATTTTGTAATGAAAACGATGCTGGGCGTTTAGCCGAGAATATGACCGGGAATGTTCCCGAGAACATTACCGAGAGTGTAAGAGCTCTGCATGTATGTGATGGGAGACAATACTGCCCATCACAATCTATAATATGCAAATGAATAAATTATATAATTACAAAGCTGTATGATAATACAATTATATATATAATATTATATTAATATCAATTAACTTTAAATGATTTTGTGCTGCAGTTTTAAATTTTTAAACGCTAAAATTATATATATTTATAAACCGAAAAAATTAAAACAGCATAATATTTTGAATTAATACTTCTTAGAATTCAGTTATGTTGTATTTCTTTTTCAGGATTACTTATTTTGCTGGGACTTCGATTTTCAAGATTTGAAAATTTTTAGCAAAATAATTGTGTACTTGTTATTACTTACAGTTTGTAATTGTTTATTTAATTCCAAATGATTCTCAAAAATAAAGTTTATAATTTTGAAAGTCTGGAGGCTACATATTTTAATTTTTTCGGTTTACATATTAGATTATAAATTTAATTTAAAGCGATTGTGTTAAAGTTTCAAACAAACATTTTTCAAAATTTTTGCTTCCTCATAGAGGAAGCTTTGTGGTGGTGACAAAATCCAGTTTCCTAAAAAAGGTTTTTTTCAACATATTTTAATGTCAATATATCTATCATGATGTCCTGAAAAAT
>CAJFCO010017441.1:0-24847 GCA_904066015.1 Synergus gifuensis | reverse complement strand
AATAAGATTATTTAATTCAAAATATGTAATAATCATTTATATTTCAGAGAAAAACGATATGAGACAAGAAAATGGGCCGTGCAATGTAACCCGCGCGCCGGTGTGACGTACCGCGCTAGATAAATGAAATTTTTTCGGAGAGTACTAATTATTTTTCCATCGATTAAAAAATCGTTTTTGAAAGGAAATTTAACGTAAATTACGATAAAAATACTAAAAACTTGATTCATGGTTGGGGCATTGTTAACAATCGATTTAAAAATTTCAATTGTTTATAACAATTTGAATTTGTTAATATTTGTTCTTTGAAATATTTATTTTAAAACTCGTTCTTTTACCTTTAAAATGAAAAGAAAATAAAGTCTCTAGCTCAAATAGAACCGGAGTTATGAATTAAAAAAAAATAGTCTTCAAGCCAAAAATCACCAAATTCTCAAATTTTTAATCCTTCCTATTTTCCAAAAAAAAAAAAATCTTGGAATACGTATCATTTCTTTTTCGATAAAGAATCCGTAAAAAAATGTTTAGCTGAATCAAAAATGTGTCGGTCATTTTAAGTCAAAATCAGTTCAGTTTGTAAAAGAACGTCCCATATACACATATAAGGGGGTATACGGTAGGAGGGTAAAAATAGGGAATTGCCAACAATTTCTACAATTAATTATTTATGAAAATATAAAAGACGGTTATATTTATACATTGGAAAATTAACTAATACGGAAATTGTTGACAAACATAGATATATTTTTAAGAACTTTAAATAGGTTTTCATAAAAATTATTATTCAATTACATTTTATGAAGATATTTTTTTTAGTTTTAATAACCAGAGATTTAAACAGATTTCAAAAGATTACAAGATTTTAAGTCATCTCAAAGAATTTCAAAAGATTTTACATGGTTTCAAGGGATTTCAACAAACTTCAACAGATTTCATGAAAATTAACCTATTTTAGAGGATCCAAGAACATTTTTACATTCTCATCAGAGAAGGTATTAGATTTGTGTAAAACTAGACTCCCCCGTTTTTATCAAATGTCCACGTTTTGTGACTCCCTGAACCCAAAAAACATGTTTTACGAAAGTGTCTATCTGTCTGTCTGTCTGTGTGTCTGTGTGTCTGTGTGTCCGTGTGTCAGTGTGTCTGTAGATTTTTAGTTTGTGAGCACGATATCTTTCGAAAAAATTGACTGATTGGATTGGCCTTTAGTATACTCATTTAGTGTCCTAAAATGAAGGTCAAGTTCGTTGGCCAGCTATTTTGGATAAAAATTCAAAAAGTTGAAGCGAGGGGTCGAATATAGTTCGGTCGTCGCGCTTCGCGCGCTTGTGCCCTTCGTGAAGCTTGCGCTTTACAGGACGCTTGAACCTATATGTTTTTTACATTCTCATCAGAGAAGGTATTAGATTTGTGTAAAATTTGACCCCCCTAGTTTTTGTCAAATGTCCACGTTTTGGGACCCCCTGAACCCGAAAAACATGTTTTTACGAATGTGTCTGTCTGTCTGTCTGTCTGTCTGTCTGTGTGTCTGTATATTTTAGTTTGTGAGCACGATAACTTTCGAAAGAATTGACAGATTGGATTGTCCTATGGTATACTCTTTAAGTGTCCTAAAATGAAGGTCAAGTTCGTTGGCCAACCATTTTGGATAAAAATTCAAAAAGTGGGAGCATTTTCAAAAATTTTGAAACCACTTTTTTCTTTAATCTAAAAATTCTAATGACGCACGTTCGTAGTACTCAAAAAGTCGAACAATTTTTCTTCATGACTTTTTTGGATAAAAAAAAAATTGAAAGACTTATAACATTTTGAAAATCCAAAAAAATGAAAGAAAACTTAAATTAGAAGCCAAACAACGCACGATATGAAAAAAAGTCTAAAGATGAAAAATGTTTCTTTTTGAACGCCCTATAGGATCCGCATAACAGCTTTTTGAATTTCCTTAAAAAATCGAAAATTCAAATTTTGAGCCAAAAAACGCGAGATGCAGAGCAAATGATAAGAAATATAATTATTCACCTTAAAAAGATCTACAAGTTCTCCTTTGGCCATTTTTCAATAGGATGAGTAGTTTTCGTTTAAATCGTGAAAAATATTGTTAAACAGAGCCGAGCGCGGAGCGCGAGCTTTAAATCAAATATCGAGCGCGAAGCGCGAGTGCCCTGATGAGAATGTGCTCCTTAAGGTCGATAGAACCTTAAGTAAATTAGTTAAATTTTGCATTCAAAGCTGTAATTTAATTTAATTTAATTAAATTTTTAAAAATATAAATTACAAATATACAAAAATAAATTAAAATATAAAAATATAAATTATGTAATTTAATTAAATTAAAAAAAAAACATATATCTTTAAGCGTCCTGTAAAGCGCAAGCTTCACTAAGGGCATAAGCGCGCGAAGCGCGCAACACGGAGCGCGAAGCGCGACGATCGAACTATATTCGACCCCCCGAGCGCCGTAGGCGCGCTCATTTTTGCGAGCGAAGCGCGCGATGAGAATGTGCCCGCGAATTTTTAAGTATAATTAAATTATATATTACATTCTCATCAGAGAAGGTATTAGATTTGTGTAAAATTTGACACCCCCAGTTTTTGTCAAATGTCCACGTTTTGGGACCCCCTGAACCCGAAAAACATGTTTTTACGAATGTGTCTGTCTGTCTGTGTGTCTGTAGATTTTTAGTTTGTGAGCACGATAACTTTCGAAAGAATTGACAGATTGGATTGTCCTTTGGTATACTCTTTTAGTGTCCTAAAATGAAGGTCAAGTTCGTTGGCCAGCCATTTTGGATAAAAATTCAAAAAGTTGGAGCATTTTGAAAAATTTTGAAAACAATTTTTTTTTAATTTAAAAATTCTAATGACGTACGTTCGTGGTACTAAAAATCTGCCAGCTTCGCGGGCACATTCTCATCGCGCGCTTCGCGCTCCGATATATATACACGTCGCACTTCGCGCACCGTGTTGCGCGCTTCGCGCGCTTTTGCCCTTAGTGAAGCTTGCGCTTTACAGGACGCTTAAAGATATATGTTTTTTTTTAAATTTAATTAAATTACATAATTTATATTTTTATATTTTAATTTATTTTTTTATATTTGTAATTTATATTTTTATATATTTTTTAAACTTTAATATTTTTCACGATTAAAACGAAAACTACTCATCCTATTGAAAAATGGCCAAAGGAGAACTTGTAGATCTTTTTAAGGTGAATAATTATGTTTCTTATCATTTTCTCTGCATCTCGCGTTTTTTGGCTCAAAATTTGAATTTTCGATTTTTTCAGGAAATTCAAAAAGTTGTTATGCGGATCCTATAGGTCGCTCAAAAGGAAACATTTTTCATCTTTAGACTTTTTTTCATATCGTGCGTTGTTTGGCTTCTAATTTATGTTTTCTTTCATTTTTTTGGATTTTCAAAATGTTATAAGTCTTTCAATTTTTTTTATCCAACAAAGTCATTAAGAAAAATTGTTCAACTTTTTGAGTACTATAAATGTACGTCATTAGAATTTTTAGATGAAAAAAAAGTGGTTTCAAAATTGTTCAAAATGCTCCCACTTTTTGAATTTTTATCCAAAATGGCTGGCCAACGAACTTGACCTTCATTTTGGGACACTAAATAAGTATACCAAAGGCAAATCCAATCGGTCAATTATTTCGAAAGTTATCGTGCTCACAAACTAAAAATCTACAGACAGGCAGTCAGACAGACAGACACACACATACACACAGACAATTGTCCCAAAACGTGAACATTTGACAAAAACTGGGGGGGTCAAATTTTACACAAATCTAATACCTTCTCTGATGATAATGTAAAAAGAAAGAATTTCTTATGGACTCACACTAATACGTGAACAAGCTGTGTAGTGCTTATCCCATAAATGCATTCAATTATAATATTTATTTGAATCGCCTGAAATTCGTTCCTGAAGATTTTTAAATATCCCTCCAAATTCTTTGAAAACAATAATTTTGTCTTTAAATCTCTTAAAATATTAATAAAAGATTAAATTAATTATCTAATTATAATATTTTTAAAAATCTCTCAAAATTTCTTCAAACAACTTTCAATCAATTGAAATTCTCAAAAGTTTGTTAGAGATTTCTTCAAATTATTTAGATGTTTCTTTAAATCATTTAAAATTCTTCAGTTTTTATTAGTTATCCCTCGAAATTCTTTAAAATTAATAAAATTTTCTTAAAATATCTCAAAACATTAATAATAAATTACATTAATTTCAGAGAAATTTGAGAAACTTCGAGAAATTTCAAGACAATCTTATTGATTTTATAGAATTTCAAAAAAGTTCAAGATTAAAAATTGTAACGAATTTCAAAGGATATCTAATCAAATTTTCAACTATTTCAAAAAGTTTAAAATTATTTGAAGGAATTCAAAAATTTAATACATGTTATAATTAGATTCATTTAGAATTAACAATCTGTTTTAATTCTCATGTACTCACACTTGTACGTAAACAAGCAATAGTACTTACTCCATAAATGTATCTAATTATAATAGTTCTTAAAAACCTTAAAATTCCTTCAAATAACTTTAAATCATTTTTAATAATTAAAAATTTATTAGATGTCTCTTAAAATTGTTTGAAATCATTAAAAATGTCTTGAATTGTTTTGAAATTCTTTAAAATCAATATAATTCTCTGGGAATCTTTTCCAATCTTATTAAAAGATTTAAAGTTATTTCATGGAAGTTTAAAGAATTTTAAGAGATTTCGAGACTAAGATTAGAGATTAAAAGATTAAAGATTAAAAAATATTAAAATATTTAATCCTCGTGCTTCGCGTTCGGCTCTGTGTAACAATATTTTTCACGATTAAAACGAAAACTACTTATGCTATTCAAAAATGGCAAAAGGAGAACTTGTAGATCTTCTTAAGGCCAATAATTATGTTTCTTATCATTTTTTCTGCATCTCGCGTTATTCGGCTAAAAATGTGAATTTTCGATTTTTTAAGGAATTTCAAAAAGTTGTTATACAGATCCTATAGGGCGTTCAAAAATAAAAATTTTTCATATTTAGACTTTTTTTCATATCGTGCGTTGTTTGGCTTCTAATTTAAGTTTTCTTTCATTTTTTTAGATTTTCAAAATGTTGTCTCAATTTTTTTTTTATCCAAAAAAGTCATTAAGAAAAATTGTTCGACTTTTTGAGTACTACGAACATCCCTCATTAGAATTTTTAAATTAAAAAAAAAAGTGGTTTCAGAATTTTTCAAAATGCTCCAACTTTTTTAATTTTTATCCAAAATGGCTGGCCAACAAACTTGACCTTCATTTTAGGACACTAAAAGAGTATACCAAAGGATAATCCAATCGGTCAATTCTTTCGAAAGTTATTGTGCTCACAAACTAAAAATCTACACACACACACACACACAGAGAGAGAGAGAGACAGACACATTCGTAAAAACATGTTTTTCGGGTTCAGGGGGTCCCAAAACGTGGACATTTGACAAAAACTGGGGGGGTCAAATGTTACACAAATCTAATACCTTCTCTGATTAGAATGTAAAAATCTATGTACGGATATTCGTAGTACTCAGGGGCGGGTCCAGAAATCGTGTGTCTTTCTTCAATGCTTTCAAGTTATTTTAAAGAATGATTAAAGAAGTCAGGGAAGTTCCAAGATTTTAAATTAATTTACATTTATATTTACATTTACATGTTTTTACGAATGAGTCGGTCTGTAGATCTGTCTGTAGGTTTTAATTTGTTAGCACGATAACTTTCGAAAGAATTAACCAATTGGTTTGACGAAATCCAAAACCAAAATGAAGGTTAAGCTAGCCATTTTCGATAAAAATTCAAAAAGTTGGAGCATTTTGAAGATTTTTGAGACCCCTTTTTTTAAATTTACACAAATTTTTACGACCATCGTTTTTCATTATTTAGAAGGCTTGGAAATCTGCATTCCCGTATTTCGAGAATAGGCCGGTCAACCTATTCTCGGAATTCGGGGGTTTTTATTTCCAGCCGAATAAATGAAGTATTAATTGGTTATTCATAGTATGTAAATAATGTAATATAATTTAATTTAAGAGATTTGTGCCATCGAGAATTATTTCTTAGTATTTAAAATGTAATATAATTTAATTTAAGAGAATATGTATTTCTTTGAATATTCCTTTCCGAGAAAAATTCCAACATCCGTAGTGTCGACGATTCTCTTATTTTTCGAAGAATCGGGCGGTCAGAAACAAGTGACGAGTCCTCTCCATCGTTTTTCAAAACGGGACGCGACTTTTTCGAGGCAACTCAACGCGAATCGTCATCGATAATTTCAGTACTTCATCAGAGAGCAATCGACAAGGGTCACGCTCTCGGTCACGCTTCGTACCTTCCAAATTGTACTCGACTCCTCATATGTCTTTCGGTTTGCTCCCACGTCGTTGATCTCGATATTTGAATAAACTCCAGTTCTCTTAAGGTCAAATATAAGTGTGTTTTTCTTTTTCTTTTCCGGTCCTATTTTTCAGCGATCTCAGTTCAACGATTTCAGAACTCGTCGAAGTTCCTTAGGACATGTCATCATCGTTAGGTCGTGGATTCATCCTTTCAGAGGTTTTTCTCCAGGTTGTATCTTCGACGTGCGGGAGTGATTTTTTTGCGGTTTTTGTGCCAGTGCGCGTTTTTAGTTTTAATTCAGTTTTCGTTTTTATTTTTATTTTCTTTTTACAATTGTCTCGACCAGTTATCGCTTCCCGGAGGAGTGACCCCCGATCACAATTGCGGTAGGTTGAAGGATACTAACTCGTCAGTGACCTTCGATCGTCCTCTCGCGTTCGCATCCCGACCATTTCGTACTTCCGGTTTCGTGATCGGTGTTTCGACATCGCGTTTTCGAATTTCGCGAATCTTCTTCGGTGCTTAAATTCGCGCTTTCCCCCTTTTTTAATTTAAATAATCCGAACGATATTGTCAGACTTACTATTCAAAAGAACGAACAAAAATTTTAATTTGTATTGAAACAACGCACGATATAAAAAAAAATCTTGAGGTGAAAAATATTTCTTATTGAACGCCCTACAGGATTGGCATAACAACATTTTGGATTTTCTTGAAAAAAACAAAAATTTAATTTGAGCCAAATAACACGAGATACAGAGTAAATGATAATCAACATAATTATTTTTCTTAAAAAGATATACAAATTCTCCTTTGACCATTTGTTTCTTAAACATTTTTCGAAAGTTTATGATAAAAATAATCCTCAAAGATTGATTTTCTATGCTATTCTTTTATTTGAAAGAAAAGATTCACAAAAAGCACATTTTTTCGGGCTTTTACCTTTTTTTTTTATAATATTATATAATTTTTGTTTTCAGAAGATCAACTAGTTTCTATGAATTTTGAATTAGTTAAAATCCTATTATAAAAAAGAGGTAGTACTTATAACGGAATAAGTGGTTTTAAAGAATATTTATGGTAAAGAATTTCAAAATAGTTTCCGGAGTTTCAAGATTTTAGAGGAATTTAAAAGTTTTAAGTATTTCAAGAGGTTTTAAATAATATTAAAGAATTTTAAAGTATTTTCAAATTATTTCAAGTGATATATTTTAAGGAATTTAATGGTATTTAATTTAATTTTACAAAGATTTGAAAAATACCAAAATTCTTCAAATTTAAATAGATATTTAACAGATATTAAATTATTTAATTATTAATAGATATTTAAATAGATTTTAAAAGATTTTAAAAGAATTTCATAGGAGTTTAGGGAAGTTTCAAGATTTTAAAGTAATGTAAGAGAGGTTTTTTAATTTTTTAAAGAAATTTAGATGACATTAAAAAATTTAAAAAGATTTTTCAAGTATTTAAAGTAATTCTAGGAAAGTCAATAGGATTTCATGAAATTTCAAATGATTCTAGGGATTTTAGAAAGATTTTTAGTAATTTTACAAGATTTAAAAATATTAGAGAATTTGAAGAGATTTCTAGTGATTTTAGGGAATTTAAAGGAATTTCAAGAGATTTTTACGAGATTTCAAATAAATCAAGATTTTGTAAAAGATTTGAAGAGATGTTAAGTGGTTTTAGAAAATGTAAAGCGATTTCGAGAGAATGAAAGTGACTTTTGAAGATTTTTTAGGGAATTTAAATGAAAACTCGAAATAATTTCAGGACTTTCAATTATTTAAAAATATGTGTGAATATCGTAAGCGACTTTTAAAAATATGTAAAAATTTCAAAGGATTTAAATAAATTTTTTTAATTAACCAATTTTCAGAAAATTTCAATTATCAAAATATCTTAAAGGTTTTCAAGAGATTCTGAATGATTCCAGGGAATTTAAAATGATTTGAAGTGATTTTCAATAGGCTTCAAGTGATGTTAAAAAATTTATAAAGAATTTACATAGAATTGGAATGAGTTTCAAGATTTTCAAGTAATTACGAAGATTTTAAGGTTTTTCAAGAATTTTCTCAAGATTTTACAAATTTCAATACTTCTTAAAGAATTTTACGAAATTTTGGAGAAATAGAAGATATTTCTATTTATTTTAGGAAAATTAAAAGGATTTCAGGAGATTTTACAAGATTTCGAAGACATCAAGTTTTCCTAAAGGATTTTAAGAGATTTTAAGTGGTTAAAAAATTTAAAGCGATTTCGAAAGTTTTAAAGTTATTTTTGAAGAGGCGCTTGAATATTCCCCTAATTCCATTTGTCATTAATTCCCATTTGACTGAATTTCATATTATTGAATCAACAACTATTACTATAATTTTTATGCACCCATTCTACCTAATCTCTATTTCTCCCAATTCATACACGGAGAAAATGTGTTCGGTAGCCGTTCAAGTAAATATGGTAAAATTTGTATATAGTGTGACGTCTGAGATAAGAGACGCACTTACCTTTATTATATTATAGAGTTGTTCCTCGTTTTCTATCCGGTGGAAAGCGTGATAATGGAATTATCACGCAATGCCACTAGAGTCGGGGACGAGGATAACTGAACAGAGTGGTAATCGGTGATTCGTTACAATAAATATTTATTTAATAAGCAATTACAAAGGGGGAGGTTTACCATAATCAGTGTGATTTCATATGTAAAGATGAGCTTCGTCAGGAATCCTTTTATGCAGCATGTAAATGGGGAGAATAATTAGAATAGGTATAGTGGGGGTAAATATGGAAATGGATTGTGGGACTTACCGTTTAGCCTTATGGCTGAATGCCTTTAATTAATTATTGACCCTTCAATAAATCGTCGTTGAAACCTCGTAGGTTGATTGGTTGAGTTAGTGGACTTGGTGCCTGGAGAACGTCTGCGTTAATGAGTGATTGCGTTGGCTGCTGGACCTTGCTGGTTCCGTCACGATGAGCACTCGAACTGGTTAATTACTTGGGACACTCGAGTAGGGGTCTCTTGGAATTCTTGACCTTGTACTAGGGATACTGGATTGGTCGCTTGGATTTATCGACTTTGGACCTTGGACACAGGATTAGTCACCTTGGACACAGGATTAGTCACCTTGGACATAGGATTAGTCACCTTGGACACAGGATTTGTCACTAGGATTAGGGACACTTAATTGATCAGGAATAATTGACCTGGGACTTGGGGACACTCGATTGATCAGGAATAATTTGGGATTCCTCAGGACTTATACGGAACAGGGATTCGTTCTAACTGGAGTTCCCGATTAAAGTAGACTGGTTGCAGTTCTCGTTGATGACTGACTGTTTCTAACTCTCGAAGTCACTTAGGCAGATGAAGAGTTCTATCACACGGCTTGGATCTTCTGCTTAGACTTAGGCGGGATCGGTTGTAGAACCTAACGACAGGGTAAGGAGTCAATGTTTAGACTGACTGACTACTGGTTCACGGAGATACTTCTTCAAGGGTAGAGCCCAACGGCACGGTAAGGAGTCGATGATTAGACTGACTGACTACTGGTTCACGGAGATACTTCTTCGAGGGTAGAGCCTAACGGCACGGTAAGGAGTCGATGATTAGACTAACTTTCGGTGGCAGATTCGCCGGTTTTTATACAGAGTTTAATGGGTTTTTACCCTTCTAATTCCATGTATTTTGGGGAAAATCATGCGGGTACTTGTGGTCCGCGAAAGGGTTCGAAGACACTTTAAGTTTCTGTTGACCAATGGCAAAAGGCACGTGTTATTGCTTAGTAGTTAAATGAATCGAATCGAGATCATTATTTTGATAACAAGAGTTCGAAAACACCTTTGAGAGGGTGGTTTGTCATGTTTATGATTCAATATTTCTGGTTATGCTGGTACCGGAAACAAGGTGTACTGATGAACAATTTTTTATTAGTTGTTTGACCCGTTCAATAAGACATTGGATCAATACTTGGATGCTCATGCTCTTTTGAATGAATACAATTATTGATTTTTCGTTGATAAGCTATTATAATAAGTGACATGACGTCACAATAGTGGCTTTTCAGCGATCTGTAATATTTATTTCTAGAACCTCTATGATCTGTTCGTTAACGATTACCGAAGTCGTCGAGTGTCTACCGAACTTCGGTAATCGTTACCGAACAGATCGTAGAGGTTCTAGAAATAAATATTACAGATCGCTGAAAAGCCACTATATCCAAATTTTACCACATTTACTTGAACGGCTTCCAAACACATTTTCTCCGTGTATAAACACTAATTTCACCCGAATTTTCATTTGACCTAATTTCTAATTGTCTGAATTACTACACTGAAACAAAAGTTCATTAATCTTTCGTGAACTATTACTATACTCGAGGATGAGAGCGAACCTTGAACAAATTTAATAAATTTTGTATAACTTTCAGTATTTAATGTAGAACAAATCTGGAAAAACTCTACAAAAGTTCTGTAGTAGTATTTCATTAATACCAATTTACTGATGATGAAACAGGGCATTGAAGACTTTTTCACGTTGAAACCAAACGGGTAAAAGTAGGGAAATCCCAACATATTTCAAACTTGATTATTTATGTACAAATAAAAAATGGTTATATTTATATATTCGAAAATTTAATAATTTTTATACTATTGACAAGCACGGAAAAATATATTTCTAGGAATTTTAAACACGTTTTCATTAAAATTATTATTTAACTACATTTCATGATTGTATTATTTTCATAATTTTTAATAACGAGAGATTTAAAGTGATTGTAAAAAATTACAAGTGTTTTTAGTAATTTCAGTAAATTTCAAGAAGTTTAACAAATTTTAAAGAATAATAAAACAGTTTTTATTACCAAATTACTTCAAAATTTTGAAACCTTTTTGAATTTTTTGAAATCCCTTAAAATCACTTGAAATCTTCAGAAATCCTTTGACATCTTTGAATCGCTGTAAACTTCCTATAAAACCACTTAAAATCTCTTGAAATCATTTAGGAAATCTTGATATCTTTCAAATCTTGTGAAAATTCTTGTAAATTCTTAGAAGTTCTTTTTTACGATTTTCAAGTGATTTTCATGCAATTATTAAGAGATTTTAAAGAATTCTAAGAGATTTTAAATGTTGAGAAATTTTGAGTAATTTTAAGGGATTTCAAGATTTTTTAAAGATTTTCAAATAGTTTTAATTTAAATGGATCTCAAAAGACTTCAAAAAGCTTGTAGGAGTTTTATGGAGATTTTAAATGTTGTGAAATTCTCAGAAATTATAAGAGGTTTTTCGTTTTCATGAAAATTATTATTAAACTACATTTTATGATTATATTATTTTCATAATTTTTAATAACTAGACATTTAAAGAGATTGCAAAAAATTACAAGAGTTTTTAAAAATTTCAGTAAATTTCAAGAGGTTTAACAAATTTTAATGGATAATAAAACAGTTTTTATTGACAATTTACTCCAAAATTTTGAAACTTTTTTGAATTTTATGAAATTCCGTGAAATCATTTGAAATCTTTAGAAATCCTTTGACATCTTTGCTTCGATTTAAACTTCCTATAAAACCACTTTAAATCTCTTAAAATCCTTTAGGAAATCTTGATATCTTTGAAATCTTGTGAAAATTCTTAAAAGTTCTTAAATTCTTGGAAGTTCTTTTACAATCCTTTGAAAAAATTAATAAATTGTGTAAATTAATTTAAAATCTTAGAATTTCCTTAAATTCTTTAAACTTTAAACTTGTAAACTTTGTTTAAATAACTTGAAATCTATTTATATCGCTTTATATTCTCCTGAAATCCATTAGGAAATTTTGATATCTTTGGAATCTTGGAAAATATCATAAAATCCTTTTAAATTCCCTAGAATCACTTGATTCTTGAAAAACTTTTATATTCTTTAAAATCACTTGAAATCTCTTAAAATTCACTAAAATCTCTGAAAGTTTTTTACGATATTTTATAATTTTTTTTAATCTTGTGAAAGCTCTGGAAAATCCTTACATTCTTTGGAAATCCTTTGAAATCTTTTTAAAATCATTTTAAATTCTTTAATATTATTAAAAATCTCTTCAAATACTTAAAGAAAATTTTTAATACTCTAAAATCTTGAAATTTCAAAGGATTTAAAAATTATTTTTTTTTTAATTAGGGAACTTAAAAAATATTCAAAAAAGTTTTAAGAGTTTGAAGTAATGTTGAAACAAATAATGTTTTTAGATCCTCTAAAATATGTTAAATCCCATGAAATTTGTTGGTTGAAAACCCTTGAAACCATTTGAAATCTTTATAAATTCTTTGAGATCACTTAAAAACTCTTGTAATCTTTTGAAATCTCTTTAAATGTCTTGTTATTAAAACTTCTAAAATGAATATCTTCATAAGGTGTAGATTAATAATAATTATCATAAAAACCTGTTTAAAGTTCCTAGAAATATGTCCGTGTTTATCAACAATATACGTATCAGTTAATATTCCAATTTATAAATATAACCATCCTTTATATTTTCATAAATAATCAATTGTAGAAATTGTTGGCAATTCCCTATTTTTACCTGAAGTTTGGTTTTGACGTGTAACACTCTCCAACGCCATCTTTCATTATCGACAAAATATCAGTTTTATTACATTATGTTAAGGTGGTGATACCAATGTAAGATTAGTATTAATGAGATTTTATTACTATAACGTTGTCCTTTAAGTACTTAATTGTATTCAAATATTGTTATTGAAAGTAGAAATCCCGATCATGGCCTCGTCAGAACCCTATTTTAAGTAGGGCTAAATGGGGCAATTTCTACACGGAAATTTGTAAATTTTAATTTTTAAATTGAATTTATATTATTCTCAAATTACTGTTCCTTTATAAATGCATAAATTTTCCACTCGATTGGCTAAAAGAAGAACACTGCAGACGATCAGAAAGACTGTCAGCATCCTTAAAGAGAGAGTTTTTTTTAGTGGTGACCACGTCAAAAATGCTTCAATTATTTAATTGAACAGTAGTGGTTTAGTACAAGTATAACACAACGTTCCAAACAATTTTCCGGCTATATGTGTGCACGTGTGACTTTATGTGTGGATGAATGTCAATCCTGTTTATTAATACGATAACTTAAAGACAGTAATAAATAAATTTATAAAATGTGTATAAATAAATAATTTCATTATTTGCACTACTAATATCCCAAAACTGACACATGGTTTTCACAAAATATTTTCGTATGTTTTAGAAAAGTTTCGGAAAGTCTCGACATTTTTCTTGTTAATGACTTGTGTTTATTGCACGTGTGTTCAAGCTTCTATGAGATTTCATACGAAACTGGTAGCACGCTTTCTGTGACAGAAGTCCGTGAGATATTTTACGTAGAAAGGAATGTAGAGTGGGGAGCAGACAGCGGTTACACTCATCAGCCTCCTCAACCCTTTTTACCCTGTACCTTTGATACCATTGTGTGTCCTGCATATATAATCACAGGCGACCTTGATAGAGTTTGCCCACTTCTACATTTTAATCGTGCACGTACGTGACGTGCTACATCGCCAAAGAAAGCCCTAACCTTTTTATTTGCATTGAATTCTTGCGCCCATAGTCAGGATCTTCTGAAAAAAATACGGAGTATTATATGTGATTTATTATATATTTTTCGTGTAAGGTAAGAGCCCCCTTCCAATTTGCTATAAACAAGAAGAAAATGAAAATTCTTAACATATATGGCTTCCTCATCGAGAAAGCTTTCTGTCGATGAAAACTTTCGATATGATTTTTTCGACATTTATCGACATAATTTGACCTCAAGAGTCCGAAAATGATATAGATACATATATGTATTGTTTTAGAACGTAAAATATGAGATATGTATTTTTTTTTTTGACCAAAAAATTTTTTTCGCTAACTTATTAACATATTGACAGAATTTAATTTTCTTCTCGAGAGTTTGTAGTGCTAAATACACTCTTTTAAATCACGCAATGAAAGTGGAAAATTTTTAATAACACTGGACAACAAAATATGACCTATGTCGGGTTGGGACGAGATATATCATTTCCATGGTAGTTTTCTGTGCTGAATCCAAATCTGACCTCCGTTTTTTTCATTGATCTCAAATTTTTGAGTTTTTTTGAGTTAAAAATTTTTTCGAAAAATCACAAATCGTGTGATAAAAGGGTGAAAAAATTTTTCTCACGAAAAGCGATAGATGATTTCGATGCGTTTTTTAACGCAAAATCCATTGGTGTTTTTGTTTTTTCGATATCTTATATAGTTTTTGAGATATTTTTAAAAAACCAAAAAAAAACACGAAAAAAAATGAATTTACAAAAATCCTTATATTTAAGTGAATACATTTTATTTTTTAGTCTCTTAGGTCTCATTCTCTTCGTTTTTTGATGCAGCAAAAATTAAAAAAAAGTTTACAGTTCCAGCTGTAACGGTTCGGAAGTTATATGACAGAGAACTTGTCTCTTTCTATAGAGTTCCTAATTTGACGGTTTAGAAGTACTCGAGACGAATCATTGTACTTTTTCTAATATCTCATTGCAGTAATGTCTTCAATATTTGCAATATTTCATCTTGACGGACCTTGAGAGGAAAACTTGGTTGTCAGTAAAAGCAGTTAAAAGCGTTAAAAAACGCATCGAAAGCATGTATCGCTTTTCGTGAAAAAAATTTTTTCACCCTTTTATCACACGATTTGTGATTTTTCGAAAAAATTTTTAACTAAAAAAAACTCAAAAATTTGAGATCAACGAAAAAAATGGAGGTCAGATTTGGATTCAGCACAGAAAACTACCATGGAAATGATATATCTCGTCCCAACCCGACATAGGTCATATTTTGTTGTCCAGTGTAATTAACGAAATTGTAGACATCTAAGTTGCTACAAAGTTTGACACTCTTCTATGCTATGATACGTGTTTAGTGACAGTAAAAGTGTTTTCGTGTCGTAAAAGTAAAATTTTGAGATCTTCGATTTTTTGTTTTTACCAGGAATTCATCAGTTGGGTACACCGTGCAGTAATTAAGTAAAACTTGTTCTCCAGATTGTTATGCACATATTTGGAACACAAAATGTATGCACTATTATTTTACATGGATGTTATTGAAATCGAAAAATGACACATGACGTTGGGGTAATTCGTGACATGAGCAGCCGGGGTATGTCGTGACACACTACCTTTCGTTCATTCCCATAAATATTAGCTACTGTTTTGACATATGCGTGTGATGCACACGATTGCGACTGCTGCTTTCACACTTGCAATGTAATAGAAATTTAACATTTATCATTTTCAGATAAAAAAAGAAAAAAGTCGAGAAAACTAGGGGTGCCATTGTGAGCACACATTCTCATTACACTTCGCGCGCTTGCATTCGTTTACCAACCTTCATCACTGCTATATATTTTTATGTAAATTATTTTAGTTTCAAATGAAGAAGAAAACTAATTTACTTAAGGTCCTATTGACCTTAAGGAACACATTCTCATCAGAACACTCGCGCTTCACACTATATTTTATTTAAATATCATATAAATTATTTATAGTTATTTAAAAATTATAATCATATCAAACTCTATACCTCGGTATATCTTAGAATTAATAGAAAATTAATTTATTTAATTTTCTATTGATCTTAAAAGTCCTATTTTCAAAAAAGCGCTCAAGATTTTCGTTAGATATTATTTTTAAATCTCATTCAAACCTTGCGATTTGTGTTAGAATATTTTTTAAAAATATTTTGATGAGTAAAGCAAAAACTAATCATCATATTAAAAAATGGTCAAGGGAGAATTTGTAGATATTTTAAACACAAATAATTATGTTCTTATAATTTTCTCTGTATCACGCGTTATTTGGCTCAAAATTTGAATTTTCGATTTTTCAAGAAAATTTAGAAAATCGTTACGTCAGTTCTGTAGGGGGTTCAAAAAGACATATTTTTCATCGTTTGACTCTTTTTCATATCGTGCGTTATTTGACTTTCAATTAATTTTTTTTTTTAATATTCAAAATGCTCTAACTTTTTGAATTTTCATCAAAAATGGCTGGTCAACGAACTCGGCCTTCATTTTATGACACTAAAAGAGTATAACAAAGGCCAATTAAATCGGTTAATTCTTTAGAAAGTTATCGTGAACGAAAAATAAAAATCTACACACACACACACACACACATTACGAGGGTGGTCTGAAAAGTTTCCGACCTAACAATGATACGAGACATTTTTTCTTAATTTTTTTTTTATTTTTCTACATAGTCTCCTTGTAACTCTACACACTTCTCCCAGCGATGCTCCCATCTCTCTAACCCATCCAAATAGTACTCGGCGTTTTTCTCTGCAAAATAATTGTTCACGAAGGTGATTGCCTCCTCATTTGAAGAAAACCTCTGTCCTCCGAGGGCAGTTTTTAGATGAGGGAACAAAAAGAAGTCGCTTGGGGCTAGATCTGGTGAGTATGACGGATGGTCAAGCAGTTCAACTCGTAATTCATCGATTTTCGCCATGGCGACCGCTGAGGTGTGAGACGGCGCGTTGTCTTGGTGAAACAGGATTTTCTTTTTCTGCAAATGTGGTCGTTCTTTTGCAATTTCTGCCTTCAGCTTGTCAAGTAATGATGCGTAGTATACACCTGTAATGGTTTTTCCTTTTTGGAGATAATCTATTAAGATAACTCCATGACTATCCCAAAAAACAGTCGCCATCACTTTTCCAGCCGAAAAGCAGTTTTTGCTTTTTTTGGAGCCGGTTCCCCCTTTGCAGTCCACTGTTTTGACTGTATTTTTGTTTCGGGCGTATAATGGTGTATCCAAGTTTCATCTACAATAATTAATCGGCGCCAAAACTCGGATTTATTGCGCCTTAACTGCACCAACAGAGCGTTGGAAATGTTCATTCGAACACGTTTTTGGTCTAACGTGAGCAAACGCGGCACCCAGCGCGCGGACAGTTTTCTCATGCCTAAATCTTGATTTAATATGTGACAAACACGTTCTTTGGACATTTTTATAACCTCTGCTACCTCTCTCACCTTAATTCGGCGGTCGTCTAGCACCATTTGGTAAACTTTAGCGATGTTATCGTGAGTAGTTGCAGTTTTTGGAGGTCCCGAACGTTCATCGTCTCCCAAGCTCTTACGGCCACGTTTAAATTCAGCTGCCCAAAATTTCACTGTGGTAAATGATAGAGCATTGTCCCCATACACAGTGTCCAACTCAACTTCGATTTGCGTAGGCGTATTGCCTTTCAAAAACAAATATTTAATGACAGCTCGATACTCAATTTTTTCCATTTTCACAAAAACACTCACATCGACTCACTCAAACGACTGTCAACTAAAAACTGTGCGTCCAAAGTGGCTGAAACTTTAGTTAGTAACTGTCAAAAGATGCACAACTACATTCACTAATTTTTATTATTATTATTATTCTCTGATGAGAATGTAAAAATAGTCGCCCGTAACAGTTCTGATGATGGCTAAAGCACTTCTTAATCATATTTTGTTCTTTCATCCTGTGATTCATGTAAAATTTGCTTCATAAAAATGTTTTCGAAACTACATTAATATTATGAGTTCTTCGTTAAATCAATAAAATCATTATAATATTTCATAAAACAATAGATTTGAGTATTACAGTACAGTATTTGATTGATTTTATAGTACAGTTCATTGTATACAATTGATTTAAAACAGTGACACGAATTGCTCCATACTCTTTCACGATTTACCCCGGTATCGGGGTAATTCGTGACACCAGACATGGTCAGACATTTTATGTTCTATCTAAAATCCATATGGTAGAAAAGACACCAAAAAATTTTTTCACAAACTGGAGAGTTCAACCAATAAAAAGCAATAGTTGGTATTTTCGTGTGTACAATAATGGAAAAATTGTACTCAGGAAAAATTCGCAAACTCAAAATGTCACGATTTGCCCAGGTCTCCCCTAATCAAAAAATTTGTATTAAATATTTTGTCTTAAAGATCTAGAAATTTTCCATTGATCATTTTACGATAAGTTTAGTAGATAAGATGAGCAGGAGGAAAAAATAATCAAAAAGTGACTTTCCTCACAAGTGGCTCGATCCATTTTGATGAAAAAAATATTATGTTGTAGTTACTAATGAGGCTATTCAAAAAAAAAATTTCAAAACTTTTCGAAAATTTTTTTTTTGAGGTTATTTTCTCGAGTGACCATATTTTGCGTAAACATTCCTTAGAATATCCTTTATCACATATTTTTTTTTGAATGTTTGAAAGGGGTGGAACAATGTTAAAAAAAATAAAAACGCGCATGCAACGTTGCTCACAGATTTGATGCACTTCTTCCGACCGCATACTTTAGAATACAACTCTATTCCATTTTATTCATAATTCGAAAAGTTGTTGAAATTGAAGATAGCATTGCAATTAATGTAACTGATGTAATTATATACATCTTAAGTAATATTTCTTTTATAAACGCCTGCAGTTAGCCTATCCAAATTATAGTTCCCAGAGTTCACTACGAGAAGGTTGCAGTATGATTTTAAACTCCTTTTTCCAGGGTGATTTATTATTGTGAGTCCCCTCGCCTCTCACAAATCGAACACATAAGTTCAGCCAGCACACATGAGTTTTTTTGTAATATAATTTTATTCCTAATTTTGCGCTCTTCGTCTGTTTCTTATTGTAGTATTACTCGTTCCTGCTTTAATCTGCCGTCCCAAATTCAAAAGTTGTATCTACAGTTTCTAAAATTTTATACAGGACGTGAAAACGCGTTTCAAATTTTGCTGACAAGAATAAACGTAATGTTTAGTAAAAAATAGATGTTTTAGACTAAATAAACGTTAAATTTTCTATTGGTACAAAAAAAATGTTGACATTTTTTGCTTTCTATGTATGAAATTGCACTTAAAATAATATCAGTGATGTCGTATCTCTGTTTATAAATTTATTTTTACAAAGTTATTAAATAGAAGCTGTTAATAAAAACAAAGAAACGTTAAACTTTAACTAATTTTTATTTATTTATGTTTTCAATGCAAGGGGATTTGCTACAAATGTACCCATGTATAAATCGCCTGATTTGTCCCCATGTTCATTAGGACGGTGGTCAGATCCTCGCTAAAACAACTGGTAAGTTGTTCTAGTCAGTTCTAGTCAGGACCCTTTAAAGCACAGTTAGGATTTTCCATTTTTTGTGACTAGAAAATCTATGCACGTCTAGTTAGACCCCAATCTTATATTTTAACCAGGTTTTAGTTGGACCCTGATTCAAATAAAATAACAAAGAAGTCCTAGTCAGGAACTGTTCGGGTCTTAGCAGAAGACGTTCGTGTTTATCAAGAAAATGACGATATAGAGTATAATTGAGCGATTGAACGAATTTACCTGTAGTGAAGTTCAATCGTAATTGTGTGAGCTGCCTGGTCTGAATAGATCACATTATGTAGTAACGCAGTTACTGCTCGTTCCGGCACAGTTATTTTAAATTTAAATTAAAAATTTTTTCCCGCCATGCTATGCATTAGGTAGCGCCTTTGTCTGTCTTGGGTTCGCCATTATATTTTAAAGAAAGGTAAAAAATCGCAACGATATATAGTCTAAAAACTTTTTACAGTTTATATATATATATTAGGGTGTGGATTCAGGTAGGAACCTTTATTAGGTGGGTGTGATCTATTCGGACGAGGCAGCTCCCACAATTACGATTGAACTTCACTACAGGTAAGTTCGTTCAATCGCTCAATTGTATTTCGCTGCCTGGTCCTCTAGATCACATTATGTAGATGTTTAGAGCTAAACCTCGTTGCGATTTTTATTTTATCTTTATTTTATTTTGTATGAAAATTAAATCATTATTATTGTTTTTATATTTAAATACTGAGTGTCTGGATCCCTTGGCTAGTGTTAGCCAGAAAAACGAGTCGCTTCGCAGCGCTAGGACAGTGTCCAGCGGTGCTGCGAACGACTCGGCGACGAGTGCCGGATGAGATCGAACGTCCGTCTTTTAGTCCTTTAAGAAACCATCTTGCTTGCGGGAGTTTGCGTTTCGCAAACCTAGCATGAGTTTGTAGAACCACTTTCCGATCGATATTTTTATCGCTCTGCAATTTGGTGGTGAGTGTAGGTTGGGTCTCCTACGCTCAGGCTCTTGATCTTCACACTGCCTGGTGTCGCTAACTGTGATTATGGTTGCCTATATACAGGATTTATGCGCAACGGCATGCCATACTGTTACAAAGCATGAACCCAAATTTTTCGTCTCTCACACCATTGCCATATGGCTCTACTGATTGTGAGCTGTGTGAGTTTTGGGTACTGAATGCCACCCATTCTATTTATGTATGAGATTCCTGTCGTATTTTCTATTCTGACAAATATTTCACAATTTCACAGTTTCTGGGCTACTGGCTTTAGAATTTTTGTGAATGTGTACGATGCAGTACAAAGCCCAAAGGGCATACAAGTAAATTCATAAAGTTTGTTATCGAAAGAAAATCTGAGGAAATTTCTGTCATTCTCTACTATGGGCATTAGAAGATATGCATCCTTTATGTCTAAAGTGGCCATGTAACATTCTTTAGTTACAAGTCGAAGGGCTGTCTTTATGTCCTCAATTTTGAAATGAGATGGGAAGATAAACTCGTTGAGTGCTTTTAGGTTAAGTATAAACCTGTCACTTCTGTAAGGTTTTTTCCTAAAAAAAATGGGCAGATAAGAATTCCCCCTCAGTAGAGACGCATGGAGAGACTGCATTTTTGTCTATTAAGGGCATGCTCTGCGCTTGGTTGTGAAGAATTTTTTTTGGCGCTCACCATGTCCAAACGGAATCATATATCGCTCTCAAAATTTGGAATACAGGAAATGAGACATTAAATTGCGTTTGTATATTTAGTTGTAGTCAAAATATACAAACGCAATTTAATAACTCATTTCCTGTATTCCAAATTTTGAGAGCGATATATGATTCCTTTTGGACATGGTGAGCGCCAAAAAAATTGGTTACGTCATCACCGTAGACCATGCTCTTAACAACTCAATAGCTTTTTGAGTTTTGAGTTTCTCTTCTACTGTCAAGAGAGGTTCGACAGGTTTTTTGTTTTGGTGCGGAAAACTAAATAATGGCAAGCTATATTCTTTTATTGATTCTATAATGAATCGGTTCGAGGTCATTTTTTCCCAAGACTCTCCAAAATACTTTAGACGACCTGCCTATTGTCTTACCTTTATCTCTTCGTGTTGTATCTCCTGTCGTTCGTTTTCGAATATTGTGGCTTCTGCCCTCCCCTCCTGCTCGAGGAATTGCTCTTGGGAGGGCCCTTGCAGTTTAAATTGCGGTGCCCAAAGATCTGTGCCCAAAGATCTCAGTGAGTGCTTGTCCAACAGTGCTTATGCCAGTTGATAATTTTTTTTGATCTGCGACCCTATAATCATCTTTTTTCTTGCCTGGTGGTTTTAGCCGAATCTCTGGGTTAAGAGACGGAGCACCCATCATGGCATAGTTTTTGGCTGGTGGATATTTTTCCATCAGTTCCTTAAGAAGCTCTTTTGGCAAAACTGATTTGAGGATTTTTGTCCATAAATCTGCCACTGAATCAACAATTGGTGGAGACAAGATTGCTTCTTTGAAGGTATTCTTTTTCATCCAATCAAGTAGAGGATCGACTTTATCAACAGCCTGCTCAGTTTTCTTGTCGCATCTTTTGTTGCGTTTTTCAGTCTTACCGACTGAGCTCTCACTATCGGAACTGGACTTGCTTCTTGAACTGCAACTTTTGAATCGCGATCGACTTCTTGAATTCAGTGAATTAGAACTAATACTTGAGCGCCTGGAATTGATTTTGTCTGACTCATCTCCAGAGTGTGGCGTTTCTCGCGGAAGACGCTCCACAGTGAGTTAAAAAAAATTTCGCAGACAACTTGTTATTCAGAAGCTATTTCTGAACGGATTTGAAACTTTTTTTTCTTTAATTGAACCTTATAAAATTCCACACAAAACTATCGATCCATATTTTGAAAAAAAAATTTGTTTTTGTTTATTTAATAACAAAAATAAAACAAACAAAAATTTAGTTTTTTGAGTACCGAGTTTCGAGAAATACTTTTATACAATCCCAAATACCTAGAATCAATGAAGCAACTATCTAGGAAAGTTGTCCAATAGCTTAGAAATTGTTTAAAAATTTATTGAATTTGTTATAAAGAAATAAGTGGGTGAAAATGGATTCATGAGGATTGACAGTGATTCGTCAATTGATTCGCACTAAATATGAATCATTTATAGACAGAAACCGATTTTTAACTAAATTAGTGGAAGACAATAAATAATTTGTTATTTTAAAAACAAATTTTATAAACAATTGACCATATCAGGTATTTATGATGACATAAATGAAGTTTTTTCTATTGAATCGGCCAAAAATTGTACATAAATCTCACTTAATTATCCGATTTAATCATTCAATAATAATTAATGATTGTTTAAACAAATATAATTAAAAAATGCACTGTTTGGCTATTTTTAGAGATAGAAACTTGGTTTTTTCAACATAATCAAGTGTGAATGACTAATTTTTAAACCTTTAGGGAGTTTACATAACAATAAACAATTTTAATTGTTAAAAAACGACTATATCAACAAATTTTTATCAGCTTTCAAAATTCATAAATTTATTAATTTAGATTTCCCCGTTAAAAGGTGAGCAAAGAATTTCAAATCGAAAGAGTTATTTCTTAACTAGCTCTTTAAGTTCTATACAGGTCTGTTTTATTGTTTCTGAAAAGCTTTGAACTTTCCATATGGTAATAAAAATGCCCTATTTCCCATTTACCCATATTATTCTTAATATTCCGCTCTCTAATTTTTTTCTAAAACTGTGTCTCCTGTTTATACTTTTCTTAAAAGTAGTCTGGTAAATGATTGTCAATTTTACATATTTCGAAATTATAATATACCTATTGAGAGTAAATTATAAAAATTTCAGATTGAAATATGAAATTTTCTCGAAACTACAGTGCATAGTCAAGAAAATTTGTAGAATGCATACTACGCTCGAAAACTCCAGCACTCACATGAACTTGAATCATAACTATTCCTAAACTATTAAATATTGTGATCTACAATTTCAAAAAAAAAAAAAATTATTACAGTTTCCTCCGCATTTTTGAAAAACATTAATAAAAATGTTTAAAAAATTAATTTTTAATCCCTATTGCTGTATCAATCGAAGGATACGCGAAAGCATATTCGCAGGGTGTCTAATGACTGGGAATTCCGGGAATTTGCCGAGAATTTTGTAGATCTTGAAAAATACGACAAAATACCGGGAATTCTTGAAAAAATCCGGGAATTCTGTTGCCATAAATTCGTAATATTCATTTTCTGTCTACAATTAGTCTTATATAATAAAAACTTTGAAAAACTTAATTTATCCTATTTGAAAAGAAGATGTGAATCACAGCTAATTAAAAATTTTAAAATTAAATTTAAAATTTTAGTTTGAAAGTAATAAATATCTCATTTTTGTATAATATGATTGTGTGTCATTAAAGTATTTTAATGCCTGCATTACAATTATTGTACGGATGTAATAGTAAGGAAATAAATTTCAATCTAATCTAATGTGCGTTGAAAAATTGTCATCATATGTAAGTATCTATTGTGTTAGGTGCATGTAAAATCGATTTTAAAGCTTATTCCTTTGCTCCTTTCTTTCTTTTGAATGCCAACTTTTTGAATTTCTCATTTAGTCAGGGACTCTATTCTCGCGTTCGTTCGAACGATTTTTATATATGAATTAGTGATTCTATCTTACTGTTACTCACGTGATTAGAAACAATCACAGTACATTCGTATACGAAAATCGTCCGAACGAACTCGAACATAGAGCCACAGATAAATGATTGTTTGATCTTTTCGTTGTTTTTGAGTTTGCTTCTTTTACATGTGCCTTTTTTTGTTTTTTTCGTTGGCTTGAATTCCTTTAAGGATTTCTTTTCTTTTTGTTTTGGGCGTAATCCCACTCTGTTGCAGTTTAAAATTTCTTTAACTGCAATAGGGTTGTTTCGATTGGAGGGCCACTCTGGCGTAATAGCGGTCGGATTTTTGACCAATCACAGCTTATGTGTCAGTGATTCTCAAATATGTTTTTCTCTGTCGATATTTTGCTTTGTTTATGTGTAGGACGTAAATAGAATTAAAAATATTGTTTAAAAAATGCTAAACGAGAGTTTCGTAAAAATCAATAGCGGAAATCTACTGAAAGTAGATATATTTATGGTATCGGAGTATTTTAAGAGTAATTGTGACTTCATAAGTATTCTCAAAAGATTTCACTTGATAACTTCCATATAGGTTATGTTTCACTTCTTTTATATAGAATTTTCTTTGTTTGTCACATAAGCCTTAACAAATAAAGCTTTCAGATAAAAATAATCAGAATTGACACCAGACCGTGGCCTAACCTCTTTAT